>OY293309.1:12512463-12633745 GCA_958502075.1 Orchestes rusci | reverse complement strand
GCTCGCCTGATTTTTGGAGAACCCTAACATAGCTATCCCCTGAGACAACAATACTCAAACAGCCCCAAAAACAATAAATGATCAGCCCCAAAAACAATAAATGATCTACAAAAACATCGATAACAATCACCATCACCATCATCATCACCATCATCATCATCAACACCATCACCATCATCATCAACATCATCATCATCAACACCATCACCATCATCATCAACATCATCAACACCATCACCATCATCAACACCATCACCATCATCAACACCATCACCATCATCAACACCATCATCATCACCATCATCAACAATATCATCATCATCATCAACACGTTGTTGTTGATCGAAGTATTTCAGGTTGTTGGGTGTTCATCTCATCACCTCGGAACACCAAATTGCATCAATCACACAGAAGATTCAAAATATTTTTATATTTTTATATATATCATATTGTATATCTGATTCAAAATAATGGGGTAATCCTTATTGCGAATAATCATCGCTAGGTGGCACATCAAAACATCTCCTTTCCTACCTTTCCAAAATCTCTTATCTCCTCACAAAACATCATAACTAACTACATCGTCCTCACCTCAATCCTGTCAATTGTCATGATCAACCCTACAACACAGCGAATAATGAAATTACATTACATTGCATTACAATTATTTCACCTCCAAAACATGTTCAAATTATGTCCGGTTGAACTTATTCGCATCGTAGGTATGTCGATATAAGTATAAACTTGATAAGTGTGGATTATATAAAATAATGTAATTATACTTATTTTTATTTGAAATTATTTGGGGGTATCATTTTTGGTATTGTAGTTCTTCATATTAATGTATCGTCCATGAACATAGCGACTATCCACTTGAACTTGGTGATAAAATGCTGATTTTTGAAGATATGTGGAAAATCATAACGGACTATCTCAATTGGCTACTAGATGGGTGGCATCTTGAACACATGCACCCGTCATTTTCATATGATGACTTGATGGTCAACAGTGTACCCATGGACAATGGAATGAAAATAATCTCAATTTCAAAAAATGATCAAATATTGTAATTAACTGAGAACAACACACACTTGACCTTTGTATTGTTAATAGACATTTTGTAAACATGAGAATTCGAGAACTGAAGCAATTGGATTTTCTCAAGTATTATAATATGATTTTGAATAATTTACATGAAATAATTAAAGATTGTATAACACATGTTCCCATTGAAGATGTACTTTCGAGTTTTTATAAGGATAACCCTAGCATAGAAAGTTATTGTTTAGCACAAATCATGTATAATGATAAAAGTAGGATTTTGTCTGATTTAAGTCAAATAAAGGAATCTAAATAAAAAACATTGTTTTATTGAAATATAGGTATAGACCCAGAAACACCTCAAAAAAATACATGAAACCCAAGAGGAGATTTTACATAGTCCTGATGCTATAACTAAACGAAATGAAACAATAACAACAGCAACAATTCTACGATTTATTTTTATTCAAATAATTGTTCATGCACAAATTACAATTTATTCCAAACGAAACATATGGTCCATCATTTTCATCATATCCGGAATCGTCTTCATCAGTTGGAGCGGTGTAGTGCCCCCAACATGGTTTGAGAACTATCTTCAAAACTTCTTCAGAAATGCCCAAAGTGGTATGTAGAGTTTTGACAAAATACTCCTGATACAGGGATGAAGCTGGTATGTTGAGATGATGGATGGTTCTACGTATTTTTTCAATATCTTCTGGAGTCAACATGATGATGGTGGTGATGATAAATCTCCCAGACTGCTTTCAGGATGAGAAGTGAGATTGCGCTTATAATGTAGTACAGCGACTCAATAATTGAAGTTGAACAACAACTCCAATCATTTTTATATTGATCCGTGGTGGTGGTGGGGTTAGCAGAGGTGGTGGGTGATGATGTTGGTGAACAATTGGAGGTGGGGGTAGTTACATTTTTCCATATACTATAGCCATATGTTTGGTTTTGAAAAATCACCTTTACTTTGTATTCCTTTGCATTTTGGGGTAATGCAACAATAAACATATCATCATTGTAATCTACTTGCGATTTCATATTTAGCCAAGTGTCATTGGTTCTATTGAAACAAATGTGCATCCCTACAACATCGTGGGGTTGATGTACATAGAAAGTATTATTGAAAATCGCAGTAAGAAGAATATAATTTGATGTTAACATCATCATGATCAATGTTCAACTAAAACACAAATAGTATTTTCAACTCTCTATTAAACAACGAGTTTCAATCCATTCATGAAGAATGATACAATTGCGTAGGCTACACATATAAAAATTATTCGATAGATGACCAAAACAGGTTGGAACGTCTTTTTTAAATACAGGTGGATGTTGCCAATGGTCATCAATGTCCTCGACGTTGATGATTTTGGGGGTATGCGCTGTTGTAGAGTTCTGCAGAATGTTTTCCAGAAAATTCTTTTGTTGTTGACCTCGAACGTAGACTTTATCCACAAAACATATATGTGATATGATGATTGGAAGGAGGTCTTCATAGTTGATATATCCAAATGAAAACGGGATTCCATGTTGTTTCATGGTTGCTCTGGATGTTCTTTGTTTGTCCCATAAACGTAACGATCGATATGATCCATTTGGTTTGAATATGTAATGGCTAGTTTGGATCCCGTTCGTGGCTGCCAACTCTTTGATGATGAATTCGTGAGACAGACTGAATCCTTGAAAATCCATTGCAATCATCTTCATGATGGACTGGTTCTGTAAAAAATAAATACATTTAAAATGCGATTGATCCTAGTTGAAAATAATACTAACTTTTTTTTTTTTTACATAGCAACTATCTCAAAACTTGGGGTGTACTTCATATCGCAAATCTGCGTAATCGATCTTAAAATTATCGCATATTTATGAGGTTGAAATTGATGTACATTTCTTTTGATAGATACAGAAGTACGCTTTGGTAGAAAAACGATATGATCCTCCAACTCTACTCGCGGCACTTCCCCATATTTAGAAAGAACAATATTTAATCCCACAATTGGATACTTTACATCACGAGTTAATTCAATTAATTTTATGGATGTCTTATCCACATAAGAGGTGGTTGCGTTGATTTCTGCCAGATCCATTTCTAGAAAGAAAAAATAAAATCAAATACATTCTCTAGTTTGATTATGGGGGGCGCTTACCTGTTGTTGCTGCTGACGCTAATGAATGCGAGCTGAAATTCTTCTTTAACGCGCCGTCAGTGGTAAATTAATAAATCTCCTCACCTCTCTTTTCCCACTTATTTTCTCAACGAATGTGCTAGAACATCTGCTTAATCTGGTCAGAACGTGTATAATCGAGCTCAACCCGATGGGTTATCAAAAACGAGTCACTACAAGTCAACATTAATTTTTTCCGGAGTACGCAGATGTATGGAGGCTATTTTATTTTTGGATTTGGCTAAGACCACTATTTACAATTTTCACTATGGTTACATGAAAAATCGTTTTGCAAACTGTACCATTCTTAACACTGATACAGTTGAATTATCTTGATAAAATAGCTTCAAAAGATGAAGTATGTCATTCAATTTCGCTAGAAAATATTATAGATGATCCAAGGATAATTGGATCTATCTGTAAAAGAACGCTCTACTCATCCATAATTGGAATGATCATAGTTTTGAATGTAGGGGATATTGTCTTTGTGTGGAGCATTATGTACTTGAAGATTTTAATATGAATATTTGTAGAAATTGTAGTTTCGGGTTTATAACATTTCTGAATAATAGATTTAAGATAGTTGATAAGCATTATCATATCGTTGTGATTGTTCGCCAACTCAAGATACGTGTATAAAGAGATAAGAAATTTTGGAGCGAAAGTTGTTTCATGCAACTTTTATTTTGCGTAGAGACTAAAGAAAGCTGTAATTATAGATTGCATTCAAAGTTAGGTAAGAATATAGGTTTCGAATCTCCCGATCCAATCATCGATGATTAGTTGTAAATAAGATATGTTATTTATTAAGTTTAACACCACTGATTTTTGATCAACTCTATCTGTATCCACCAAATCTTGAAAATATGTCTTATAGTTTAACAGTTCTCATATTACTTATTTGATAAAATCATATCAATATTTAATAAAAGGTGTTGGGTTTGATGAAAGATGAAAATAATGGACGGATTATGACAGACAGATCAAAAATGTACGCAGTAAAACTATTTTACACTAATACGTCAAATATTATCCAATTATTTTAGTATTTGAGAAGTACCATATTCCTCCTACTACCTTTTTGCCACCATGAGGTGGAGACACACACACAGCTCTATTTCACCGCGATCGCTAGTATCACCATCAATAATTGATAAATAAATAGCGTTAAATATAAAGTCATTGCTTTTCCATACAGATTATTCACATCTAGATAAAATATGTCTATCTTCCATAGTTTGGTATGTCACTTGATCGTACCTCTTGAAGAAATGTAGTACATGGATATCCACTCTAAATTATTGTGTGAATTTTTTCTGATCCAAAAACTTTAGTCTAACTAATCGCTTGGGGTGAAAATCTGTTTATCATTCATAGTTTGATGTGTAAGTTGATTGCATCTCTTCAACAAGAAACCTCACCTTGTATGTAACAGAAATTTATGATTTGTATATCTCATTAATTTTTTATGTTTTTTAAGGAAAAAGATATTTGAAAAATTGGAGGTGTTTTCAATAACTGTAACGTATACAAGCCGGCTATCAACAGTGTCCACAACTGAGGAAAAAATAATTTTTCTTTTAAATAAGGTGAGTCATCCGTCTATTCATTTATTATTTTGTTTCAATCAAATATATACACATTTTTGAAACAATGAAATCATTTCTGTTGGGGGATGTACGTATGTGTCAGAGCAATTATTAATTTAGTAACACTTGGTAATTTACTCGGAAAACTTGTAACAGTCAATTCAAAACAATTTGCATCACCTCAAAATTATAAAAAGGTGACTGATTTTGAAAAATGAGCTCGTTAGGGTGGGATTTGTTTGTTTCAAAATAATAATCGGAATCAAGTAATGATTTTCCAAAAATTATTCACAATTTGAAATCAGTTTAAATGGTGATAATATGTTGTTATTCGATTATCGTGTAATTCATTTTAATTGTTTTCTTCTTCATTGTAGATGATGTCAACATTAAGAGAGCTATGTAGAAGGGTGGTTTGCGAAAATGTGAATGACATTTCAGATTTTTTTATCTAGTCCTATACCATTTTTACCTGAGACTTTAAATCATTATATTTTACAGAATTATTCCAATTATAGGTGGGATTATCTTAATAAAATAGCTTCAAAAGATGAAGTATGTCATTCAATTTCGCTAGAGAATATTATAGATGATTCAAGGATAATTGGATGTATCTGTAAAAGAAACGCGATACTCATCCATAATTGGAATGATCATAGTTTTGAATGTAGGAGATATTGTCTTTGGGTGGAGTATTATGTACTTGAAGATTTTAATATGAATATTTGTAGAAGTTGTAGTTTCTGGTTTATAAAATTTATGAATAATAGATTTAAGATAGTTGATAAGCATTATCATATCGTTGTAACTGTTCGCCAACTTAAGACACGTGTATATAGAAATAAGAAATTTTGGTGTGAAAGTTGTTTCATGCAACTTTTATTTTGCGTAGAGACTGAAGAAAGCTGTAATTACAGATTGCATTCAAAGTTAGGCAAGAAAATATGTTTCAAATCTCTCGATCCAATCATCGATGATTAGTATTGTAAATTAGATATAAATTATTTATTAATTTTAACGCTACTGATTTATTGATCAACTCTATATATATCCACCAAATCTTGAAAATATGTCTTATAGTTCAATAGTTCTCATATTACTAATTTGATAAAATCATATTAATATTTAATAATGTTTTAACGAGTAAATTATTTTGATATACTTATTACAATGATGAAATGAAATGATCTTAGTGTAAATTTATTTCATGAATACCTATGAAATAAAGACTTTTAATTTGATTGTGCTGTGTGTATTTTACCGGATAATTTCTCAGATATGGTATGTCCGTTCTTATTATTTATTATGAAATGATAAAATCTACTCGTCAGTTGGGCAATTTTATAACACCTCAAAATCTATTTCGTTCTATTATTAGGATATCATTGAACTGTTCTAGACCTTTTGGTGACGAAATCATGTATCAATAAACAATGATTAGAATAATTAAAAAAAAAAAATATATTTCATGAATATCAAATTGTGGTTTTTAATTTGACTGTTTTGTGCATTTTACTTGGTGTTGCTATAACATTTAAACTGTTTTAGTCTTTTCCTTATCAATAGCAATATAAGTTGAAGTATTTCTTGGAATGATTCAGATCTAAATGTCGGTATTTTCTAATGAACCATAGCTTCAAGTCACTGGCCTTCTTATAAGGTATTTCTTTCAAAAATCTAGCATCAGCTCACCAATTCCAAACATCGCACTCCACCTATTAACTCTAATTGCGAATGATTAAAGAATTCAATCAACAGTATCATCACCATCTACATTTTAAAAAACTAATTAACTCAAAATATGAAGAACCCTACATTTTCCAAATCCCTTATTACAAATATTCGCCGCTAAGTGTCACAATAAACCCCAATCCATACCTTTTTGACCATCTGGCATGAGACCACTTTAAAATCCTCTCCCAAACGCCACACTCAGGTAATCAAGCATCCCAAATACAGCTTTTTGTTGTTCTTGCGTTGAATCTCTATAGAACCCTTCAATTTGTTCTATTTTTGTGTTGAATATAATATCATAATATATACATAATAATTAACATTATATTTTTTTTTTCTGAAACTATCAACATGTGATGGAGGAGAATTTCTAATGACTCATAGTCTCTGGTTAAATAATTAAACCCCTCATAAAAATGCTATAACTAATGAAAAAATCTACACATCTCTCTCTCTTATTAAATACCTTACACATCGGAGTACTACCACTTACATGATCTTTCATATGAGACAACACACAATTGTCCATCATCCATCATATCCTATAACCGAGCCTATAACATTCAAATACAATCACGAAATCTGCATTGGAACAATAAAACATCACAAACACCAACGCCACATCAAAAAAAAAAAAAAAAAAAAAAAAAAAAAAAAAAAAAAAAAAACCTCAATTCCTAGAACCCCTTATCTCCCAACAAAACACCATACGTGACATCACCGCACGCAGCCAACAACACCGTCCACACATCGATCCTGTCAATTATCAATATCAAGCCTACAAAATATCTCAACGTCAACGTTACATCAAATGCCCACCAAAAACCCGACCTATCCCAAAATCCCTGATCTCCCACAAAACATCATACTTGACTCCAAAATCCCTTATCCTCCCACAAAACACCATAGGCGGCAACACCGCACGACTCAATCGACATCACCGTCCTCACATCAATCCTGTCAATTGTCTGTAACAACGCTATAATCCACCCGCCACAAACGTCAATGACACTTCAAACGTCAACCATAAAACCTAAAATCCCAAAATCCCTCATCTCCCCACAAAACATCATAGGCGGCAACACCGCACGCAGCCGGCAACACCGCTCACACATCAATCCTGTCAATTGTCATCATCAACGCTACAACCCACCCGCCACAAACGTCAATGACACTTCAAACGTCAACCATAAAACCTAAGATCCCAAAATCCCTCATCTCCCAACCAAAACACCATAAGCGGCAACACCGCACGCAGCCGGCAACACCGCTCACACATCAATCCCAACTGTCAAGATCAACGCTGCGAAAGGTCCCCCACACCCAAACGCCGGTAAAAAGTGAGGTTAGGTACAGAAAGTGATCCGGAATCCCCCTTGACTATCTACTAACAATTGTATCATTAAGTGGCGGTAGTTGGCACAAAATACTCTCAGAGACAAAAAAGTGTTATAATCATGTAATATAGCTCTCTAGAAGACCATTTAATAAGCCTTTTATAAAACAAAAGAAATTGAATTCTTATAGCATATTGTAGCAGAAATTTTATAAGAGGAATTACTCTCAAGTTTAATTTGTTGTTTAATTGGTTTATTAAGGTTTCATAGAGGACTTTATGAGATCGTTACAAAATATTTTTATTAGTGATTTATTTTTTTATCGTTAAGTCGCAAACGTATCTACATCTGAATTGGCTCACGAGAATATCTTATAGAAATGTTTTATAGAATACTTGATTTCGAACGTACAAGACAGCACTATAAAACAAATAAAATAAAAATGGGTACGAAATAGCAACATTGTCTTATAGTATATGTCTTGCTTAAAGATTCCCACCCCGTTTGCGATCATGCAGTGCAATTCGCGTCTTCTTTTTCATTTATTTAGTATATTTTTGGGTATTTTGGAAAAATGTGTTTGCTGGTGACTTTCAAATGATGTCATGGGTGCACGTCCAAGATGGCGACGAGTGTGAGCGTTTTTGATGGCGATCCGTCCGATACGTGTTTTAAGTGTGATTTACCGTTCGAGGATATTCGGAGTATTATTCAATGTATTGTCTGTAATAAGTACTTTCACGCGAAGTGCTGGAGCATCGACATGAGGGGCTTTCATCTAAGAAAATCTACCTGGAAGTGTGGTTCTTGTGAAAGTGAGGTTAGAGGAGTCGATATAAACAAACTAGTTACAAGATCCAACAAGAGAAGTCGAACTGAAGAACCATTCGATTTAAATACTCCTGAGGAAATAAACAAAACAATACGTTTATTAGTAGGAAAAACTAATGAGTTGACTGAGATAACCAAGGAGTTGCGTGATGCAGTCAAGACCCTCGTGGAGGAGAATTCACAACTAAAAAAGGAGATCCTCAGTCTCAAAGAGCAAAAATCAAGTGATAATCGACTTGTCAATGCCTCTACTTCATCATCTGCAAATTCATACTCTTCAGTTGTAAAAAATAAGATACTTGTGGTTAAGCCAAAAGATGTCCAGAAAGACATTGTACAGATAAGGAAAGATCTGAAAAGTAAAGTTGATCCTACCAACATTGGGGCTGGTATATCAATGGGAAAAGCAACAAGAAATGGGGGTCTCATCTTACAGTGTGGTCCAGAAAAAGAAATAACCAACATCCAAATGGAAGTACAAAATAAACTGGGAGAAAATTATACTGTTCATCAACCGAAATCACTAGACCGTCGTATCAAGGTAATTGGAATTGATGATTCGGAGGCTGACAATACTAACGAAAACATCATATCCAAAATTGTTAAACAGAATAATTTATCGGCTGAATCAAAATTAAAACTATTGAGGAGGACGAAAATACAAAAAAATCGATTCAATATTGTTTTGGAAGTTGATTCGAGATCATATGAATGTTTTATGGAGTCGCAGAGGCTGAACATCGGATGGAGTAGATGCCCAGTTTATAACGATTACGGAATCATTAGATGTTTCAAATGTTGTCGATATGGTCACCAAGTTAAGGAGTGTAAGGAGTCAAAGGTATGTCCTAAATGTTGTGGAGACCATGATATAAAAGACTGTGATCAAAACGTCATTAAATGTTTTAACTGTGTGTCGTCTAATAAAAAGTACGGTCTCAATCTAAAAGTGGATCATGTGGTATGGGACGTTATAAATTGTGATACCTACAAAAGACTTGAAAAGATACAAATGAATAAATATGTCAAGTAGCAATTAGATTCCAGTATAGTCATAAATTCTAGTCTTGTATATTTTAATTGCCAGGGTTTCATCAACAATAAGGACAATATTTTAATTTTAATCAATGATTGGAAACCAAAAATAATTGTTTTATCTGAAACTCACGTGCATGATGATGTAGATCCAGTAGAACTGAAGATTGATGGATACAATATGGAGCAATGTACCTCTACAAATCGACGTACCGGAGGAGTGATGGTTCTGTTGAGGTGTGACGTCAAATATCGTGTCAGATCAATAGGGTGTATGGAAAACTTTGTCTGGTTTTTATCGGTAGAATTCACTAATTCTGGTTCCAAGTATCTGACTACTGGGATATATCATCCACCCAAGACTGAGGATGCCAGATTTGTCGCTTTTTTCATGGACCTCCTGGATCAGCTAACGGATTTTGATGGAACAAACATTATTGTAGGTGATTTTAATTTTGACTTGTTGAAAAACTCATTTTATGGCAGGAAAATTTTGGATGGTGTTTACGCTAATGGACTCAACCAAATTATACAGACACCGACGAGAATCGTCCCACAAAGTCAAACACTCATTGATTACGTTATCACCAATAATAAAGCCGCATCACACAAAGTACACTTAACACCAAAAATCAGCGATCACTCCATCATATCCGTCACTTTGGAACAAGATCGCGAAGCAAACTGTGATATTGAAGTTTACAAAAGGAACATGAAAAACTACGACTGCCAAAAAATGCAAGACTACCTGCGAAACATTCCTTGGGACAACAATATTTCGAACGTAAATATTTTAGCAAATTCGTTATATCAAGGAATTTCAAACATTTTGAATATAATGTGTCCACTTTCCAAAATATCAGTAAAACGGAAATATACAGACAAACGATGGATTACCTGGGAAATTAAAGAAATGATGAGAGAGAGAGACTGTTTATATAAGAGAGCCATACTTGATAGAAATGAAAACACTTGGAATGAATATAAAGCTATCAGGAATGCGATAGTAACAAAGACTAGGACAGAGAAGGAAAAGTATTTTAGGGAGTCGATTGACAACTTCAGAAGCAGTCCAAGCATTTTATGGAAGAACTTGAAGACCTTACTGCCTGGAAAAAGTCAAAACACTCAACCCGATGAAGTATTTTTTGCAAATAAGGCTCTGTCGGATGAAAGGGAAATTGCAAACCATTTTAATAACTACTTTGTAACCAGTATTGAGACAATCATTGAAAACATCCCGAATACGTCGAAACCCTACATCCCGGACCCCTTCAGAAAAAATAATTTATCATCATTCAAAAAAATCAGCATGTCCGAAATGAAGGCCTGTTTGAAAAGTCTAAGAAATGTTGGTGGTGGAGATAGTGGGATATCAAAACAGGTATTACTTGATACATGTTATGTGGTTGGTGACAGGATGTTGGAAGTAATAAATACATCACTCTCCAGCGGAGTCTTTCCAGAAGAGTGGAAGGTTTCGGTGATTACTCCTGTGCCAAAAATTCGTAATACAAAACAGCATTATGAGTTTCGTCCTATAAATACTGTTCCTAATTATGAAAAACTTTTAGAATTGTGCGTGAAAAATCAAGTGATAAAGTACTGTGATGACAATGAAATAATAGTTCCTAATCAGTCAGGTTTCCGTCAAAATCATTCGTGCGAGTCTGTCATTGTAGATATATGTGATGATTTTCTTAAGGCTGTCGACGAAAGTAAATTTGTTTTGGCTGTGTTTTTAGACTTCAAACGTGCTTTTGAAACTATAGATAGAGACATTTTAATCAATAAATTGGAACTTTTAGGTATTAAGGGTACAGTTTTGTTGTGGTTTAAGTCATATTTATCAAACAGAGTACAACGTGTTAAATTTAAAAATAGTGTGTCTGATCCAAAGAATGTTAAATTTGGTGTTCCGCAAGGAACTGTATTAGGACCATTGCTCTTCATATTATATATTAACGATATGGTGACTGTGTTACAGAAATGTAAAATTGTACAATTTGCGGATGATACAATGGTATATATTAGTGGATCTGATTTAAAGTCAATGGTAAATGACATCAACAAGGACATTAACAATCTTTTTGATTGGCCATGTTATAACAGACTTAGTCTTAACTGTAATAAAACCAAATTTTGTCTGTTCGGAAAAAAGTCGAAAGTCAACGATGTAGATGTAGAGAACTTAGGCATTTTTGTGCAGAACGAGAGGATCAAGCATGAAATGCAAATAAAATACTTAGGAGTCATTTTCGACCAAAATTTAAATTTTCATGCACACTGTGATCATGTAACTAGGAAATTTTCCAAGAAAGTTGGGTTCATAACTAGAATAGGACAACAGTTATCTGCAGGAACTTTTATACAACACCATAGCAGCTCCACATCTGCAGTATTGTTCAACTCTATTGTACAATGTTCCTAAATATAAGACTGATTTTATACAAAAAACACAAAACAAAGCCATGAGACTGATTTTAAAATGTGATAAATTTACACCTGTACGAATGATGTTAAGTGTTCTTGAAATGTTGTCTGTTCGACAAAAAATTGTGTACGACGTCTTTATATTTATATTCAAGATCAAAAAGAAATTGTTACCTCTATATTTATGTAATAGAATAAGATATTTTAGTGAAGTACATAGCTATAATACCCGAAATTGCAATGACTTTATATTAAACAACAGATGTTACACTAACCAAATGTTGAATTCGGTTTTGTATAAAGGACTCCTCGATTTTAATAATCTACCTAGTGACCTGAAGAACTGTGATAATCTGTACAGATTCAAATATTTGTTAAAGGAACATCTTATGAACACATGATATTTAATTTATCTATTCTGAAGTGAATATTGTAAGATTTTTGAACTGTTATTTTTGTATGTTCTATTAGTATACCATATTATTTCTTTTTTTACTTTGTAGCAATTTGCTAAATAAACGATTTATTATCATGAATACGTATATAAAATTTCAAGTCATTTGAAAATGTATGCAAATTGTCCAATGCCTATATAACAGATTTGTCGCATCAAGCACAGTTATGAGAGTTCGCCATATTTGGTAGGCGAACTTTGTCGGTCATTTTTTAGGTTTGGGAAAGAAAACCAAATATTTATTAAGAAAATACGATAATGAAAACGTCATTATATGAAAAACATTGTAAATATCAGTCAATTTATATTTATAGAGTAGTTTTTGTTTGTAATTGAGATCTTATGAAATTCAAAATATCAGGATAAAAAGTCTTGAATTGCCTCAAAATGCAGGCACATGAAAATTTAGTTCATAATGTACCCATATATTAACAGTAAAAATAAATTCGCAGGTCAAATCAACATATTATCATGCTTGAATTTTCAATATTTTGCAATATGCTACTTGTCTAATAGTAGGATAGACTCCATTAATTTTTCGTCACTCACAGTTGATATACTTTTACAACAATTCTGATTTATTCTGCTCTGAATGTACACAAAATTGCAGTGTAAATACCGCGAATATATCAACAACAAAATATATTTATAACTGTTTTATAAATGTGTAGCTTGGAACAACTTCACTCTTATTAGAGCTCTATAGCAGTAGTAAAGTAGCTTTATATATGTTACCTAGAACCCCTATAAACATTTTAATACGACAAAAATATTTTATAAAGTGGTCCTCTTTCGTGTTTATAAGTGTGTTATTAATGTCTATGAAATGACTATAAAAATATTTTCACGAGCAAAATGTTTCACGAAACTGTTATATAAATGTCTATAAAAGACTAATAAACATATTTGTGTTACTTGGGAGAGATACCCCGCAAAAGTAGCCAGAATGGGACACACAATGTTGAGTTTTGATTTTATGAAAAAAATAAAAATAGAAGACAAAAATATGAGCAATGAGCATTAAGAAATCAACTGTTGTTGGGTTTTGTTCACATAACAAGATTTAACAAAAATATACAGCGTGTGCCCAAAAAACTCCGCTCGCCTGTTTGTAAGTTGATTTAGTATAACAATTACAAAACTTCGCCTAGGTGAGGGTATACTGCCGCATGGTGTTTGTGTTGCTAGGTGTCTTCACCCAACATCGCGCGGCCTTGAAGCCGTCACCTAGCTGGTCCCAAGCCCAGGAAAGAAGGAGGGGGACAAGAATGTCATGTGGGAGCTCGGGGACTAAAGCCGCGTCCTTCCTTCGCCGATGAGGCGGAATCCCAATGATGCCGATCCGGTAAGTAGCGGCGTAACAACTAGGGTTTACGGCAATTTCCCTAGGCCGCCGTAGTTAGTACAGGGGCCCACTCTTATCTAGCCGATGTAGAGGGCTGCCCCATCAACCGGTGTAAAATCTCAACTCGGGTAGCAGTGCCAGGTGGCGCCTGGTCAGGACCCTGCTGCTCGAGTTGGGGGTGATACAACCGCGGCTGCCGGACTTCGTCACTGGGGCAAGCACATTCTTCCACGAAGCCGGGGTTGGAGCGGTGGAGGAAGCGAGCTCTAACATGACATCAAAACCAGACCACACCTACCTTTAACTGACCCTACCTTCATGGAGACCGACATACTTACGAACAACCCACCCCCCAATCATCATGGAAAACGATACTAACGCTTTTTCAGGTAAAAAATCGCCAACAAACAGTTTAGAGGGCAATCCTGGCCCCAAGAGTTCAAGCGCCACTGAAATGGATGTGACACCACCCATGGAAGAGGCGCCCTCAGTCGTCTCGGCAATCGACCCCGGGACTGAGCAAGCTGAACTACCAGGGGCTCACGCTCCAGGCAGTAGCAGCTCAATGGCGTCCGGCGCTTCAGGGGCTCTCGCCCCAGACGCTCGTCCGGCTCTCACGCCAGAGCAGCTGCAACAGCTGAAGCTCAAAAAGAAGGAAAGGAAAAACCGCAAATGGACCGAAAAGCGTCGTGAGGAGCGTAGGCGGAAAAGAGAGGAACTGCAGGCTGGCACCAGCCAGCAGACCACCTCCCTTGCTACCAACGCTCCAACGGCGGATGGTCAGAATCCTTCTGGGCCCGCAAGGGCTGAGAGATCTGCCATCAAGAAGGCCCATAGGAGAGGCCCGACATAAAGGGATGCCAGAAGGGTAGCTAAGCAGCTTACGCCCATCAAGCTCCCGGAGGGCCCAGCATCCACCAGGGAAGACCCAGAGCCTACCCCACCCAGGGTCCCGGCAGATGGGAAGAAGAGGGTCAGTCAGAGTGACAAGTCCACGCCTGACAGAAGAACGAAGAGACCAAGAGGGGGTGCTTCGTCGGCGGTTAGCCGCGGCGGTCAACCGGGTTGGTCACCTCTTCTGAGGAGTTGCCCGGTATCGGCGCCGGCGTCTGCTGAGGGCCCCTCGACTGGGTCTTACCGCTCGGCAGTCGGAAGGGCTAATGAAGTCGTCATCCTCCCCGAGGGAGACGACTTCACGGTGCACCCAGAGGAAGCGGAAGCAATTAGGAGTCACCTCATCGAGAAGATGAGGGTGACCATGGCGGGTTCCTCACAGGACTCCCGAGGTCACGAACTCCGCTTTCGGAACTCTGGGTTACAGGAAAATGGCTGGTTTCTGGTCACGGCGGAGGACGAGGTCTCGCGAGACTGGCTGCTGACGGAATGTCCGCAGCTAGTCAGGGGAGACCGAACCTTCAGGGCATACCGTGCCGCTGACGCTCCTCGTCCGGTGAAGGTTACCTTCACCTTAAAGAGGAAGGACAAGCCAGTGGTAGGGCCCATCATGGAGATGCTGGATCTTCAAAACAGGTCCCTAGGTGTCGCTAACTGGCGACACCTAGCAACTGAGGGTAAACCAGGGGAGTGGCGACTCGTTTTCCGAGTTAATCGGGAAACGGTTAAAAGGCTGGACGCGGCAGGGTGGACCATGTTCTTCGAACTGGTCTCACTCAGGGTCTTTAGGGTTAGCACCCAACGGAGACCCGCCCTGCCACCCACGTCGGCAGCCTCCAAGCCCCCGGTGGAGGAGCAGACCACAGGTCAGTAAAGCGTGGGCCCCGTCCATCGTACGCCTCGCAATGGACACTATACGGGTAAGTCAAATCAACCTCCAACATAGCCAAGATGCCACCGCAGAACTTGCGAGCATCATGGTGGCAAAAAGGGGGGAAATTGTACTAATCCAGGAGCCTTACTATTTCAGGGAAAACATCAGAGGTCTCCAGGTGACCGGCATGCACACCTACGCCGGCAACGGAGGACTAGACCGACCACGGACCTGTATCATGGCATCCAAGGAGCTGCAGGTAACCCACCTACCCCAGCTGCGCACCAGGGATGCCACCGTGATCCTTCTAGAATACAAACTCCAGGGAAAGATACGTAAGTTGTTTTTGATAAGTCTTCACGTTCCGTACGATACTGTGCGCTTACCCCCTACGGAGGAACTTATTAAAATCGTTGAGTACACGAAAAAGTCAGGTTTTCCCGCTATTATCGGCTGTGACGCGAACGCACATTGCACTATCTGGGGCAGCACCGACACCAACACGAGAGGTATTGCTCTTCTAGAGTACCTCACAGCGGAAAACCTTGAAGTCGCCAATAAAAATGCGGAGCCGACCTTCGTCAATCGCGTCAGGCGCGAGGTGATAGACGTAACGGTCGTGTCGCAAAATTATTTGTGTAAGGTGAAAAACTGGAGTGTTACGAACGACATAACAATGTCAGACCATAGGCTAATCCACTTCACGCTAGAGGCGGAAGGAGAAACTTTGCTTCTCAAACGGAACCCGAGGTCAACCGACTGGGATAAGTTCAATAACTGTCTAAGTAGGACCGTGGGTACCGGAGACCGGCATATAACCTCCAAGGAAGAACTGGAGACGGAGGTAGAGGCCCTTAACAAGGCAATCTCGTCCGCATTCGAAGCATCCTGTCCTCTCAAGAAGGCGAGAACCAAAAAAGTCCCATGGTGGAATGATACCCTAGAGCGGCTTAAAAAAGACGCCAGGAGGTCGCACCGCCGAGCTCTCAGGGGGGGTGGACAGCTCGAATGAGACACCTTCGTTGAAGCCCGGAGGAAATTCAAATCAGAGGTAAGAAGTAGCAAGAGGGCTGCATGGCGTGGATTCTGCGGGAAGATCGAATCTCTCTCAGAGTCGGCGAGACTCATGAAGCTGCTCGGCTCAGAGGGAACAACAGAGATAGGGCTGTTGAAAAGGGAAAATGGCACATTGACTAACAATAGGGAGGAAACACTACACCTACTCCTCCAAACTCACTTTCCGGGAGAAAGCACCAACTCCCCCTCAATAGCTCCCCCCCCTATCCTCATGGCTGACTGGGATACGGCGAATAAGATCGTCACCGACGAATCCATAGAGTGGGCGCTAAGTGAGTTTAGTCCATACAAGGCAGCAGGACCTGATGGGATTTTCCCGGCGTTGATGCAGAGGGCCGAGCCTCTGCTAAAACCAACACTTAAATCCATCTTCCGAGCCAGCATCGCCTTGGGACACGTCCCAGATCGATGGAAAACCGCTAAGGTGGTATTCATCCCAAAGGTTGGTAAGGAAGACTACGGACTACCAAAATCCCACAGGCCAATCAGTATGACATCTTTTCAAATGAAAACACTAGAAAAGATGATCGATAGGTATTTGACGGAGGAGATTATTTTGAGATCTCCAATTCACAGGAACCAGCACGCCTACTGCAAGGGTAAGTGTACGGACTCGGCTCTACATGCCGTAGTGCAACTAGCTGAAAGGACTCTAAACGACAAAGAGGTCGCCTTGACCCTGTTCTTTGACGTAGAAGGAGCATTCGATAAGGCTTAAACGGACGTCATCTGCGAGTCCCTTACGGCCAGGGGAACCCCGGCCTCCCTGGTGAGTTGGGTTCGGTCTGCTCTTCGGGACCGCCAGGTGAAAACGTCACTAGGAGACTGCCATGTAGAGGCAGACGTGCAAGGAGGTTGCCCCCAAGGCAGCTGCCTCTCACCCAGGCTTTGGTGTCTGATAATGGACAGTCTCCTGACTAGACTGGAGTTGGAGGGCTTTTATGCGCAGGCCTACGCCGACGATGGCCTTATACTCGTGAGAGGTAAACATCTAGAAATTGTCTGCGAGCGTATGAGGTCAGCGTGTAAAATTCTGGAGGTATGGTGTAAAGAGATGGGGCTCTCAGTGAATCCCACAAAAACGGAGCTGATCCTCTTTACAAACAGGAGGAATCTCAATAAGTTCAAACCACCCACTCTGTACAAGATGCCGCTAGCACTGAAACAGGAGGTCAAGTACCTCGGGGTGGTCTTAGACAGTAAGCTAACGTGGAAACCCCATATTGAAAAGACAGTTAAAAAGGGCATAGCCACAATGTGGATGCTGCGCCGAGCGGTGGGTAGGCGGTGGGGCCTAAAACCACACGTCGTTCACTGGCTTTATCGAGCCGTCATCAGACCGAGGATCTCATACGGAGCCGTGGTCTGGTGGGCGGCCTCCGAGAAAGCCACTAACGAAATCAGACTAACCAGACTTCAAAGGATGGCCTGTCTGAGCATAACCGGTGCAATGAGGACTACACCAGGAGCTGCACTGAACATTCTCCTTGCGCTGCCAGAACTGGCAATCTGGATAAAGAGGGAAGCGATGGCAGCATACATAAGAATGTCAGCTCAGGAAGTATGGAAGGATAGAGGCACAGAGGTTGGCCACACTAGATTAGCTTCTATTGTGAGGCGTGAGATACCGCTACTGGCGGCGGGACTGACAGCCACGGATGGAAGACTCAGACTTCACAGAAGTTTTGAGGTACACCTTCCTTCCAGGGACGAGTGGCGGACCACGCTGGCAGAAACACCAGGTAGCACGCAGATCTGGTTCACCGACGGCTCAAAGGCCAACTCTAAGGCTACAGGAGCCGGAGTATACAGACAAGACAGGAATGCCGTGGAGGCTTTCCCTCTCGGAAAGCTCACCACGGTCTTCCAAGCAGAGGTTTTTGCTATCCTGGAGGTAGCAACTAGGGAAGAGGTTCAAAGGGGAACAGAAGATAACATAATTATCCATTCTGACAGCCAAGCGGCACTGAGAGCATTATGCAAGCCAAGGATCAGCTGCCCGCTGGTTCAAGAATGCAGTGATGCTCTGCACGCCCTAGGCGAGAGCAAGAAGGTCAAACTGGTTTGGGTACCGGGACATATGGGCATTTTCGGAAACGAACGCGCGGACGAGCTAGCCAGACTAGGCTCTTCATCACCCCAGCCCGGTCCAGAACCACACCTGGGCCTGAGTAAACGACTGATCACCGAGGCCCTGAATGAGTGGGCCTGGGAGAACACAGTCAAAAACTGGAGGAATAACACGACGTGTAGGCAAGCCAGAGAGATAATCACACATCCCAACAAACCAAGGACGGCCCAATTGCTGAACAAGAGTAGGAAGGCACTGAGCATCATCGTAGGCCTTTTGACAGGGCACTGCAAGCTCAACCGACACTTGCATTTACTAGGAATAGGCGAATCACCCCTATGTCCCTACTGTAGAAGGGCGGAGGAAACCTCCTACCATCTACTGGGAGTCTGTGATAGGTGGGGTCGCCTGAGGAGGAGGGTCCTAGGAGCGGCAACCATTCCTCGGGTGAAGTTGGGGGACCTGAGCTGGGATGACCTGCTCCGCTTCACAACGAAGACAGGACGACTGGAGTGAAGAGGGATGGAAGCACGGGGTTGGCGAAAAGGGCCACTAGGCCTACTCGCCGGGCTTTTGTCCCCCCACCCTTACCATTACCATTATTACCATAACAATTACAAACTTTCTGATCGATATTTTTATAAAACAAAAGGTTAATATGCTACAAATAATAACATGCTCTCACACATATATTTATCTAATACAATATCACTATTCTTCTCGCCGTTTCTCATTCACATTCTCCAAACAACGCTAATATTTATTAAATGTGAACGCGGCTTGATGTTTTGTACGTACCGATAGAGCATACCTCAACTTACTGGTAATTGTCATTAATTGCAAGGAAATGCTGACAAATGATGACGATTAACCAAAAAGTTTGCTATAAGTTGACGAATAAAACCATGCCCTTGGACTATTTCCAGATTAAACTGATAACTCTGCAAATTTTCTTTCAACTTGAGTTATGAGAACAGAGAGATTCCCATTTTTATATAGTAGATTAGAAATGACGTCGTATCTGTCATCTGTAGGTCGAAAAATGACAAGGTATCTATTTATACTGTGTGGCTCAAAAAGGTCCCCCGGAAAATTTGAAAATGACAGCTGGGTGCTGTGAATGAAAACATCAAATGGAAAGGAGGGTCGGGTGATACCTCATTTTAAAGGCCCTTTGACACTGACTACAACTGCCGAGTTTCAAGCATCTGCTATCATTCCTGTTGATATGACAGCGCGTATTTTTTTTTCATTTTTGTAACTTGATACTCGCCCGCAGGAGTTAGAGTTAACTTCTCCAAACTAAGGAGATATTATCAGGTACAGAAGATCAAAATAAGCTATCACTCAATCTTTTTGACGAGGTTATATTTCAGCAAAAAAAAAAATGGGGTGAAAAAAATCCTCGTCGAAAAGATTGAATGAGAGCTCATTTTGAAGATCTTCTCATCATATCCTCTTAGTTTGGAGAAGTCAACTCTTGCGGGTGAGTATAAATTAAGTAACAAATATGAAAAAAAAATATATTTGAGGCGCTGTCATACAGAAATGATAGCAGAGGTTTGAAACTCGGCAGTTGTAAACATGGTTAAAAGGCCTTCCTAATGAGGTATCACTCGTCCCCCCTTTCCATTTGATGAATGGAGCCCAGCTGTCATTTCGGCGTCACTATGTCAAAAAATGCAGAACGTCCTCACATAAGGTACGTTCAAATTTCGTTCGCATATATCAAACGGTTAAAAAGTTAAAACGGGGGAAGGAAACTTTTAGAGCCACACTGTTCTAGACGGAAATTAAAATTAAAGTACATCCCAACAGCTTTGAAAAGACCTCAAGACACTTTTAAGAGCTACGATGAAAAAAATGGATTTTTATTATACAGAGCGTCTCAAAAATGTAAAGACGTGAAATGATAAATAAAATAGTATTGTAGCGTTCGTTTCATCCTGAAGTTTTCCAAGTGTATGATTTCTTGTTGTTTAGGCGGATGCGACCTTTCAATGGCTTGGTCCATCTATGCATCAACTATGATAGTACCGTTGTTTGAGTAACTCAAACAACGATAGTACTCAATGTTTCTGTCGCGGCGAAATTGCTGCCAATAGACGTAAAATTCCGTCAATGTTTGGGTGTTGATGTTATCAATTTTGGTACGGTTGTGTACATTGTTTCGCTTTTGGAGGTGGATTGTCAATTGTCACAAAGAAGTGAGTCTTCTCCAGTGTGTGAAGGCAGACACAAACGTATTTTTTTTTTGGGAACCAAAAATGTTTCCATTCTCTTGGCGACATTGTGAAATTGTGCTGGAGAAAGGAGTTTAACTGAGTATATCTCACTCCCCATACTTCAAAGAATGTATTATTTCTGAGGATGCCTCAGATGCAAACGTATTTGTGAAACCTAGCAAGGTGAGCATGCATTCCCGGTTTTTTTGCCATTCTTTTATTTCCCACTTCTCTTCTGGTGATTTTTCAATCTATCCCATTGTTTCAGGGTCTTTTTTGACATGTAATTTGAACCGAATGAATGTGTTGATTTGAATATCAAAATTCTACAATCTATCCTGTCCACTATGGATGTTTGGCGACGTGAACCACGTGGATGATCGCCACAACGTTATCAATCCTCGGCCCCCTTTCGGTTATGGGTCGAGATCTAGAAGTACTTTTGAGTGACGTGTCTGGGCTTAGCTCGTGACGTTTCCCAGCCGTTTCCCAGTCGTTTTAATTACCTTTATCCAATCCATTTCGTCAACATCAATAGACTGACTATTAATTTGTATTTTTATATCAACATTGTCACCTATAAAAACATTATCTTTGCATAGAAAGTTCTCATATTTACATATTTTCATGGTCAATTATTCTAAATTAATCATTTGTACACTGTGCGGTACGATTTAACTATTTTTATTCAATCACTCTGCCACTATTTGTGAAACACACCGCAATCCCCAAATCGTTCGAACGTATTTGCCCCTGCGACTTGATATTTTATCCGTAACTTCGTCATTGATATTTCGCTTCGTACCAACCAGTAATTTTCTGCCTAACCAACTCTATTTATAAATTGAGATTTCATCCAAATTCTACCATTTCCACTCCTTAATTTTAGAGAATTGGTTAAATATCATATATCAAACTTATGTTAAAGCATCATTTATTTGAGTGAATGAAGTAATGTCATTGGTGGACTGTAAATGTGTTCTTTTTTTGATGAGTCTGGTTAACCGAAACAAATTCCTATCATCTGACAGGTTTCCTAGTTTATCCTACCTAATAAAAAAAAACTGAGTGGCGCCTAATCGGGATTTTATAAGTAAGTATCAACTATCTGGCATTAAATTGATCAGCTGGCCATTACCCACGAAATTCAAGCCTACCGACTCAGAGCTGCCGAATGCAACATTTGTACGTGATAATAATTGATTACTTAATGCGCTACAGTATAAAAGTCATAATATGGAAGGAGTGAAATGCGAACTTTTTTACATTTTCAAAGAATTTTCTTTAGTTAATTCGAAATCAGGGCCAGTAATAAATTTGGGGCAATTTTTTTGATTATCATTTCCCGTAGGCCAAATAATGGCTGTCCGATCCTGTTCCTCTTCAAGATTTTACGTTTCTGAGACGTATAATAGAAATCAATTTGTTCATTGTAGCTCTTATTTTTTTGAAAAGCAGACTTCTTTATCAAGAATTTCTTTTTGTCGTATATTTCAATTTTTGATGCATTCAACCTCTTGTTAACCGCATCCGCGGACATACTGTAAAAGTTTATGGAAATGTCACATCTGATGACTAAGAACATTTTGATAATGTAACGAATTTCGCTATAGAAACATTTGTCCAGTTTTTATTCATTTATTCAAAGTCACTACAGCACAATCCACCACAAATATCTATGTCCACAATCGCCGCCTATATACAGGGTGTCTCACGGTGTATGGTACCTTAGCCGTTTACGGAAAACTAGACAAAGGATCAATCTGAAAATTTGGCTCAGCACATAATCGAGTATGATCTATATTTTAAAAATATTTTCGGTTCTGCAGTGTTGCCGCTTCTACCCAAAAGTCGTGGCAACTTTCTTATTTTAAATGGACCACCCTGTATATTATTATTTTTTTGGATTTCTTGACTGATTCTTATCACTTTTGCTTGATATACTCCTATACCTATCGGCAGCGGTTTTCGAGATATAAATTAATTTATAATATTTTTTGTTGTAAAACACATCAGTGGATTGAGTTCAATAATTTCGTACTTGAAAACGGTGAAGAGTTGAAGTTGCTTTGCCGACTAGAGGAAGGTAGGTTCATATGGTTCCAATGGAAAAACCGATCTGTAAATTTACAGGGTGCTTCAAATTTATTAATCTTTTTCCTATACACAAAAATGATAAAAAAGATATTTTTTCAAATGAAACTCCCTGTATATTACTTGAAAAATGAAAAGAACAATAAATTTCCTTTCAAATGGTATCCCATGTTCCTATACCTAAATCTTCAGGTACAACAAGAAAAATGCATTTGTCTAAAAAATAAATTATATTGGTATTATTGATATGAAACATAATGTAGTTGCAGTTTGCTACTTAAAATAAATTGTTATTGCTGTGTGATCTGGCAACTATAGGTTGCCCTAGAAACTACATTATGTTTCATATCATGTATACCAATATAATTTATTTTTTAGTAAAATGCATTTTTCTTGTAGATCCTGAAGGTTTAGGTATAGGAACATGGGATACCATTTGAAAGGAAATTTATTGGCCTTTTCATTTTTCAAGTAATATACAGGGGAGGAATCCATTTGAAAAAATTGATTTTTTATCATTTTTGTGTGAAGGAAAAAGATTGATGAATTTGAAGCACCCCTGTATATTTTCAGATCGGTTTCTCCATTGGAACCATATAAACCATCTTTCCTCTAGTCGGCATAGCAATTTCAACTCTCCACCGTTTTCAAGTACAAAATTATTGAACTCAATCCACTGATGTGTTTTACGACAAAAATATTATAAATTAATCTATATCTCGAAAACCGCTGCCGATAGGTATAGAAGTATATCGAGCAAAAGTGATTAGAATCAGTCAAGGAATCCAAAAAAATTATAATATACAGGGTGGTCCATTTGAAATAAGAAAGTTGTTACGACTTTTGGAAAAAAGCGGCAAAACTGCAAAACTGAAAATATTTTTAAAATATAGATCATACTTGATTATGGGCTCAGCCAAATTTTCAGGTTGATCCTATGTCTAGTTTTCCGTAAACGTCTAACGTACCATAGACCGTGAGACACCCTGTATGTTTTACGATTAATATTTCGCGAGCAATCAATAACTGAACTGAAATGGCGGCACCGCAGTCTTCTTATATTTATCCCAGGCTCCTTTGCCAAAAATGCAAGAATAACCCCGATCTTTCGAGAATCGTCTATAAGCTTCCACAACCGCTTACGTGCATCGACATAGTGGCGTTGCAGGACAAATATCGGCGACAAAATGATGTCTCGTCAAAAAATTATGTATTTTATAAGTACTCAGTATTGACGATAAGTCCATCAAACCAAAGCACAAATCATATAAGGGCCACACCGGACATTTTGGAGAGTTTCGAGCTCATTCAAATAAAATTATTGTGACTTTGTGACGGGGATGAAAAATACGGAAGGATGTGAGGACGCAATATCAACGACATACTGAAAGAGAAATCGGAAAAGATTCCTAGATTTTAACAACAGCTCTCTCAGATATAGTACATTTCCGCATATTTGGAAATCCTCAGTAACAACAGGCACCGGTGCCCAAAGGTACCAAATGACGTTAAAATCAAAGATTTTCATACAATAAATTATTCGCCAACATACGAAAGGACCAAATACTGGAATATTGCAACAGAAACAATCAGGATTTCGTCAGATGACTGGATTGAAAATATTTACAAGGGACACACAAAAAGTTAAATCTAACAATAAATACTCGACTACACAAATAATATCCATATATTCTATCGTATCACCTCAGGGTACAGTTTTGTGGACATTACAGTTTACGTTGTATATTAATGATATTTCTAAGCATATTGAGTTTTTTTTTGTTCCATAACACTGTTCGCAGATGATTTGTGATACATATTGTCACTTAAGGCGTTGGACTGGGTCTTCGGCTGGACCCACAACACCTGTCGTGCTCTAGGGAACGTAGCTGGGCTGAACAGTAGAGGTACTCCGCTTAGGTAACTTCCATTTATTATCGTCCATGGTACATCCCATCTATCCCCACCATAACACTAGGACGAGCATGTTCTTTGAGGCTGAGAGGAGTGAGAGGGGTTACACTACTCAGGGTGAGAGGGATTACACTACTCACAATGGAGAGTAGTTGGCTAGGCCAACCACTGACCATAATCTCGCTGAACGTGTCTATTTATAGCAACAAAACTGCTCGCTCAGCGATTTTACCAGTGGCAAATTGGGTAGATTTACACCAAGTATATTTGCCTCCAGTACTATTGTGACAATATTTCTGGATAATATGATATTGAAGATATGCGACAAAAAGTACAAAAGGATCCCCTGAACATCAAAGAATTTTTTTGTGAAAAACACTATGGCATTTAATATACAGGGTGTAACAGATTCCAGTATACAGTGTGGTCACTTAAGTGGGCAACATATGTGATTTTTTTTATATTAACTGCAGAACCAAAATACAAATATTGCCGAAAGTTTGTGTATGATCGATAATCATATTAGGTGCAGTTTGTACAAGAGTAAAGTACCCTTATTTCAAAAAATTCAACAACATTTTATGAAGAAAGGTTGTTTAGAATCAAAAGTTATGCCTAAATACCAAATCATGGCCTATGGCCATGGGATAACCATTTTAAACATTCAAATGGAACTCCATCCCGAAGAAAAATTCTGACATCATCTAATAATTTCACAAAAAAAAAATTCTTTTATATTCACCCCAAACAGTTTCATAAATTATTCAAAAAAAAAATCAATTTTGCATAACTAAGTTCAGATTTAAGCGTATTTAGAAAATTTACATACATTTTAAATTTTTTAGGGAATCACAAAATTCACTAAAGAAAAAAATCACTTCATATGCGAGTTATTTAATATGCATATTATTATCAATAATGTTTTACCTTGTGAAAAAGAATGTTTGCGATATTTTAAAGTTGTGTTTAATATCGTTGCAACAAACATGAAGCTTGTTACTCTCTAAAAAATTTAAAATTTAGGTAATGAGTTATGCGAAATCGATTTGTTTTTCAATAATTCATGCAACTGTTTGGGGTGAATATAAAAGAAAAACATTTTTTTGGGAGATAAATGGATGTCTAAAAAAAATATTTTTTTTTTCTTAGAAGGCCATGATTTGGTATTTAGGCATAACTTTTGATTCTTAACAACTTTTCTTTATAACATTTTGCCGAATTTCGTGAAATAAGGGTACTTTACTCTTGTACAATTTTCATATTTTTGGGCCTACCCTGTATGCTGTTTGACTTGCAATCATTCTAAGTGCACCTAATATGATTATCGAACATGCACCAACTTTTGGCAAAATTTCTATTTTGGTTGTGCAGTTAATAAAAAAAAATCCCATATGTTGCACACGTTAGTGATCACACTGTATAGCATTGGTAACTCGTTTACCATGAGAGATACAACGCCGGCTAAATGGAGACAAAGTTGCGGAATTTGAATTTTCAAACAATTCCACTCCGAAAAATGGAAAATTCCAAAGACTTCCGGAGATATCCGGCAATAACCGATTTTTTCGAAATTCTTTATTTTGTCCTGAATTTACATGAAGAGATAATTGAAAACGAATGACACATTTCCACGGTCACTTTTCTGTTCTTCAAGAAAGCATGATCGAAATTGATATCCGACGTTTCGAGTTCTCGCAATCAACATCTTTTTTTTTTCCAAATCCGACACTTTTTTTTTATTCCATTGCTAGATAGCTCTTCTCTTTCTGAAAATAATGATGCATCAAACTTGTTTTTTTGATTTTTTTTCATTGTTTTTAACTTTTTTGTGGAGCTTCTTTATTCAAGCTTAAAAAGCCAGAAGATATTACTGTTACCATTACTACGATCTACGATTCACGTGACGCGTTCTGATAAAATCAAAAGGTTTTTTTTTTGATAACTACCGTATTAACTTTCTTCATTATTCCAAAATGGCAACCGTGACATATAATCATCATCACAGGAGTTATTTAAAAAAGAATTGAAGAAGTTGGGTTCGTATTTGAAAAAGAAAGTTGATGATGGTCGTGAGAATTCGAAACGTCGCATATCAATTTTGACCATGCTATCTTGAAAATCAGAACAAGTGGCCATGAAAATGTGTCATTCGTTTTTAATTATCACTTGAAATAAATTAAGGACAAAATAAAAAAAAAACAGAAAAGCGGTTATTGTCGGATATCTCCGGAATTTTTCAAGTTTCGACGCGGTATTTTTTTGAGATTCAAATTGACCAACTTTGATTCCATTTAACCGACGTTGTATCTCTTATGATTAACGAGTTACCAATGCTATACAGTCTAATTTCGGGACACCTTGTTTACTAGAATCTGTTAAACTCTGTAGAGAAATACAGATTTATCGTGTTCGGTACGCCTCATATGATCAGAACATTGGGATGAGGAGTTGACTTTGTTCCTGTATGACGAAAAAGAAGTGAAAAGGCCGTAAAGGGTGACCTTTCAAATACCTCGGTGTGATATTGCATGAAAACTTGAAGTTCGACCATCGACCAATAAGCTGATAATGTTGCAGCGCAGATGTCAAGAAATATATACTTTTTGCAGAAGAACTGTCAAGGGTTAATAAACAATAAGGACAATATTGTCATTTTAATCAATAATTAGAGACCTATGTTGGTATCACCTTCTGAAACCCATGTTTCGGAGGATGTTGATTTAGTTTGAGCTTGAAATAAATGGATTCAAAGTTTAGTGGAACCAAGTGAACAAGGGGAGTGATGGCTTTAATAAGATCTGACTTACGTTATAAAATTGAGGATATTCAATGTATGGATAACTATCTATGGATACTTTCACTGGAACTATCTGTTGCTGGCAAGAGGTTCTTATTTTGTGTGTTATATCATCCACCGCAAAATGAAAACTCTAAATTTGTCGTTTTTTTGCGGGCTTTATGGACCAATTGGCTGAATTTTATGGCATCAGCTATGTTATTTGTGACTCCAATTTTGAACTATTGAGGGATAGTTTTTATCGAAGCTAAATATGGAGAAAACACAAAAGACCAAAAAGTTGTATTCTCAGTTGCCTTGATCTGAAAAAAATTTAAAAAATCACAACAAACTTAGTAGCATAACTTTTTTCTCAATATAAATTGACTGTGGTGCTCACTAGGACGCCACTGGACCTAATCAGTTCATTCTAAACTGCTGCAGTTTAGATTAAGAATGTTTTTGATATTCAATAAATACCGATTTTCTATTAAAACTTCAACGCTATTTCAAAAATGAAGTTACTCCGGACCTATGTTGATACGAACTTTATTTCTTAAAACGACCTAACAAATCACCCGCTGAAGTTTCGTACCGTAGTTAGGAAACACCCTGTATATTGATGATATTGTAGAAGTAGTTTTGATGAGTGTGGAATCGTACTATTTGCAGACGACACTACAGCAAATGCCAAAGAACTTTCGATCCACGTCATAATTGCCACCAAGCGAGTTATTATGTGATTTGCTGGTGACCAAATTTGGCCACCAGCAAACTTCATAACAAGGTACTTGGTTTGGTGGCAATTATGACGTAGATCGAAAGTTGTTTGGCATTTGCTATATGTTGTACGTTGTTGGAAAAGATCTTAATGAATTTGTGGACACTTTGAACACCGTATTAGACAGACTTTTTGTGTGTAATTTGTGTGTAAATCAAACCAAATCTATAATTCAATGATGCATATAAAGGATTACATGACTTTGATCTTCTTCCAACGCATTTGAAAAGCTGTGATAATATTATCTTATTTAAACGAATAATTGAGACAGCACGTGATCCTGTGACTAATTATTTTTTACTCTTATATTTTGTAACTGTTTAATTGTATAGCTAATGCTAAATAAACAAATATTATTCTTATTAAAACCTTGTTAAAAACCTTAGCCAGATATAAAGCTACTTTTCTACAAATCAGTTATTGCGCCTCACTTGGATTAGGTACTGTGCAACAATGAGGTTTTCGTTAACTAAAAAAAGTTCAAGTTGTTTAAAAAAAATTCAGAGTCGTGCTTAACTTGTAAAGGTCTATCCACACACAACAGTGACGGTACCGTAACGTGACCGCCACGTGATTTTACCGCCGTATACCGATTGCCACTGTTCCGTTATGCGACAGTGTTGTGGCCGACGTTTTGGCGGTGTTAATAATTGAGTGATCAAAATCGAAACGATTTCCGATGCCGAACTTTTGCTATCTCAACCGCACCACCTCAATAAGTTTCTCGTCTTCATGTCTTTGTTTACTTCTTACTTTCAAGAACTAACAGGTCCTTTTACCTGTTTTGTACGGACGTGGAAATCGATAAAATTTCATCGGGAAGAAATCCAAGAATCACGTACGGCGTAGCGGCGGCATCACGTTCAGCACATTCACGGTCGCGCACCGGGCAGGTGTGAATTTGTCCGTCTGAATCCATAATAGATAATAGGCACTTCCATGAGTACTTTTCTTCTTACCGTAAAGTTTATAGAGCAATCACAAGGGCTGCGAAGAGGATGTACTTTGAGAAAAGGATTAATGAAGCCTCAAACAAAGCTAAAGAGTACTGGAACGTGATAAATGAATTGAGAGGGAAGAGTGCTGCATCAGGTCCTATGTATATTGACTGTACTGAGCTAAATCGTTATTACTGTTCGGTTGCTGAGAGCTTAACAGTTAACCTCTGTTGTCACACTGATCCCCTTAGATACATGAAAAACTCAGTGGAGGACACTTTTGTCTTATTTCATACAGATAGGGACGAGCTTGGATCAATTTTCAGAGCAATCAGAAATAAACGTTCATGTGGGTTTGATGAAATATCAATGAAAGTTTTGGAGTGTCTCTGTGATGAGGCTCTGGATGCTTTAGTAACAGTGATTAACGATTCGTTCGATAGAGGCGAATTTCCTGACTGCTTAAAGTTGGCAGTAATTATCCCCATCCACAAAGGAGGAGACGAGCAGGATCCTGGAAATTTTCGTCCAATCTCCCTACTTTCTACTGTTTCTAAAATAGTGGAGAAGCTGGTGAAGCTGAGGATGATGTCCTTTATCTCTGAGAGAAATATTCTCAGCTCATGTCAACGTGCTTTTCAAGAATGCCAAGGAACTTCGGATGCTATGTTTGATTTGTTTGAGACGTTGTTTTTGTCATTGAATGATGGCGAAGTAGCCGCGGCGGTGTTCTGTGATTTCTCCAAGGCCTTCGACTGCGTCAGTCACAGGATTCTTCTAGACAATCTATACCATTACGGATTCAGAGGAACTGCTCATGCTTGGTTCCATTCATATCTGAGTGGGAGGCATCAGATGGTTAGAGCTGGTGGATGCTCATCAATTCCGATGCTCAATGAACATGGTGTTCCGCAGGGTTCAATACTTGGCCCAATCCTGTTTCTTCTTTACATCAACGATCTGCCATCTGTCCAGATTCATGGCCAATTTACTTTATTTGCTGATGACACAGTCATTTTATGGAGTCATAAGCGACAGGACATTCTGGCGGAAATAATTGCACAAGATATGCACCAAGACAAGGAGTGGTGTGACTCAAACAAACTATGTTTAAATTTTAACAAGACCAATATGCTAAGCTTTAAATACGAGTGCAACCCACTTAGTCTCGATGGACATGATCTGCAGAGAAAAGCAGTAGTCAAGTATCTTGGACTTCATATTGACGACAGGCTGAGGTTCTCGTCCCACATAGAGTCGTTGAACAAGAAATTGGCTGGGGGATGTTATGCTGTGAGGGTGGTTGCTAGACAGCTTGGTGTAGGCGTGGGTAGCAAAACCTACTTCTCACTCATTGAAAGTCGCTTGAGATATGGTATCCCGTTCTGGGGCTTTTGTAGTCGCGCATTGTTCCTGTCAGTCTTTGTACTGCAAAAGCGGGCTATAAGATTTCTTTTTGGGTTGAAAAGAAGAGAGTCGTGTAAACCACTATTCAGGAAGCATGGAATATCAACGCTATCATGCATTTTTATCCTGGAGACAGTTTGTCTGATTTATAAGAAACACCGAAGCCATGACAGACAGATCACTTATAGCATGAGGAGATCTGATAATGTTCCTCTGTGCATCCCAAAGCTCTCATTGTCAAAAAACTCCATCATTTATGAAAGCATAAAAAATTTATAATCATTTGCCATCAGATATTAGAGTGTCCCCTACAATAATTGTTTCCCGTTTAACGCTTTGTTAAAAAATAAAACTTACTATGAAGTCGGTGAGTTTTTTGCCGACTCTTTCTAAATAAATACCTGAATATCAGTAGATGCATTATTGTGTCCTAGTTAATTTTATACGTGTATCATTATCCATCGGTCGTCTGTTGCTGTAGGTCTGTTTCCTTATTATTTTGTTATAGTTGTATGTATTTATTATTTTAAGACTGCTTTGTCACAAATACTTGTATTTCAGACAATAAAGCGATTTTTGATTTGATTTGATTTGATATCACAAAATATTAAATTCTCTGAACTGTGAACTTTGATCTTGTCTGTGATATAAAAAACTGATAGTGTTTGCAGCTCCAAAAGATGCCCTAAATGCTAATCACATACGCGGTTAGCATTCAAGCTCATATTATATCGTCCTATTTTTGTCCATTTTTAATATCATTCTTTTCTTACACCTATTTGTTGTGTAGTATGACTGTATTTTAGTACGCCTTCATTCAGCTAAAATTATTTCATATATTTGACTTACCTTTATATAGATAGTTTTTTTTTGCTGAATTAATGATATTATTATAATTTTTGGCTATTGCTTGTATAGACAAATTACTTAATTTCTGGATGATCCATGTTTTTTATAGAAGTTTTTTATGAAGATCACTTTTTTTCGCTCAAATCGATAATAACAAAGTTTTCCATTTTTTACTTGTTCTGATGTCAATTTGATGAAAAAAGTGGAACAAATGAATAAACAGCGTAATATGAAATACAATTTCAATTGAAAAAAAAAATATGAACTAGACAGTAATACAAATAACAATAGATCAATATTATGAAAAATTAAAAGAAAAAACAGAAACAAACTGGTCAAAACTATAAAATTGATGAAAATAATGTTTAGGCCAAAAATGATAAAAATTAGATAAAGAAATGTAAGACCTCCAAGACTAACCTTTATCTCTATTGACAGCCTCTATGGCAGATGGTAAAGCACCCAACAGAACCTGGGCTTGCCCATATTCGCCCAGGAACCCAATGGTTACGTACTCCCCACTGGAATCATTTATTGGAGTGTTGAAGTACAAGTTGGAGATGGTACTTCGCTGCGAGAGTTCTTCGCAGGTCATTGAGGTGCGAATGTGGTTGACGAGATAGAGAAGGGAAAAGAATGTGTTGAAGAGAAGGATGGCTGCAAACATTGTCCTGGAAAAATTGATGTTATGGTAGTTCCACTTTAATATCACAAAAACTATAAGTTTTTAGGATTAAACGAACTTACCCAAGAGAAGTTCGATCATAATTATTATTGGACGACTTGATGGTCTTGTTCCGAATGTGGAGTACACTGTACACTCTTTTCGCGCTAAAGGCGCACCGTTATAAAAAGAGAATCCTCGCACTTCGAACACATCCCGTACACATTTGACTCACTTCGCCTTCAAATAATTATGATCGAACTTCACTTTGGTGAGTTTTACTTCAATCCTAAAATGATTGGGCCATGTTAATTAAAAAGCTACCAACCCTCATTATAGATCAAAATGGGATAATCGGCCATTCTGGTCAATAACTTCTTCATTCTGCATCAACCCTTTGCGTCGATTCCTCATCTTGAAAATTTTCATTCGGAACAATCACTGAGTAAACATACGCAATGTTCATTTGAGCATAAAACTTCCAACCCATGCACTTGATTGACACACTATAGATTATAGTCTATAGTAAAAAAAACTGTATTATTTATACAAATTGTTTTTATTCAAGTGTGAGTTTTGTTTGTTACAGAATTCAATTTTAAAAACAAAATTCAATCACGGATATCTCAATATTATTGTTTTGAGAGTTGGAAGAGTTTTGCATAACATAACCCAATTATATTTTGGTCTTGTTCCTCCTAGATTGCAATATTATATAATATTTGTTATAGTAGGGGATCCTATTAGAAAACCATCTTACAGTTTATTTGATGAATCAAATATAATATGTAGAGAAACGTATCGCCAGTCGATTGCCTAAAAACTTTTGTCCAGACTATGATTAGTCAGAGGTACAAAAAAGTGAAGAAATACGCTATTGCAGCTCCCTGCTTATCACAAAAACCTTTGAGTACTAATATACCTCGACTTTCTGACTTATGACCATGGAAACCAATCCTCCATTATCAGGGGGTTGATACGTTTTTCTAAAGAATCTGCTAGTATAGAATATATTTTTGCTAAAAGTCTGGGAGATAGCTGCATGGCTTTTTCACTGGCCGCGTTTGCTTTCTTATCATAAAATATCTTCTTTTGGAATTGTTCACCCACTTGTTCTTAAAACAAATCAGATGTTAACTGAAAGTATGAAGTATAGGTTGCCCAGTTTTTTATTGTCATTAGTTATTTTTTTGTTCTTCTGTTAATTAAACATAGTCTGGACAAGAGTTTTTCAGGCAACCATCTCACGGTTTATTTTTTTTTTTCATTATAAATTTGATTTGAAATACATTTCATCAAATAAACAGATGGGTGAAGGCCGTGTTCTCTTGAGATCTTGGACGTTTATGAATATGAAAAAAAAATCAAGTGCAGAAATGAAAACCTGAAAACATTACAACATATTATTCAAGTTAGTTATAAAGGGTTTGTTGTGAAAACTCACAAACATTCTGAGATTAGGCGGAACAACCCGCAATATCTCAAATGATCATTATGCTTTCCTTGCTGTGTGGTGTGGCTGTAGCGAGGGGGGTGATACATGTTGTTTGCTTTGAGCACGAAAATAACAAAACCATCAATACCGCTTTTATCTGAAGCATGATACAAAAATAAATAGTTCAGGAGACTGTGACGATTTTCGGTACTTATTTACCCAGACAGCAAACATGGATAAAAATTTTCAATCAGTTGTTCATTTGTATTTGGGAGGAGGTTTTCCGATGGGTTGCGACGTCAAATGCGTGAGAACACTGTTCTAACGAATTCTCTCACTTTTTTGCAGTGATAAAAACAGTTCTAGTACCTAGAAAGAGTTATTCTGGAGTCAATTAAAAAGAATAGTCTGGCTAATATGTGAGTTTTGATAGTATGTCTGGCAAATGAAAATCATTGAGTCCACAAACTCTCAGCCAGACCACAATAATGCCAGACTCACTTTCCACCATCTGCGATGCCAGACTAATGTTTTCATAGTAAATGTTTTTATTCAGTGAATGTTGAATATCTATGACTGGGAAAATAAGTGGACTTGCAAAGTTTTTCAGTTCTTGAATTCATCCAGAAATTTTACCAGACTCAAAAACTAAACCAAACCATCCCAAACTAACTCCCAGTTTCTGAACAACAAGATGTCTCTTCGATGTTTATTGATTCGATAAACAAACAACCTCAATGATATGTCAAGCTATCGGATCCGAATGTTATCAACCCAATCAAAATCGGCAATAGTGGTAACAGCGCACCACACATTCCAGCATTTGAGTCACCCGAAGTGTACTTATGTCAGTCGATCCAACGGGCAGAGTTCTTATGTATAGGTCACGAGTCAGTAATGGACAATTTGCATACATTTTCAAATGACTTGAAATTTTATATACGTATTCTAGACAATATTGGAAAGTCATCGGCGAAAAAATTTCACCCTCCCGAAAGAGAGAGAGTCATCTCAGTCAATACGCCAGACGGAGATAGATAATGTATTCTGTGACGTGGTGGATGTTGATTGGCGCTCTTCAATCGGTGATCACTACATTGATAGAGGTCGTAGGTTGATTTTCTGAACATCGATGGCATCATTACTTACCAATGCCTATATTTCTCATATTTCCAAAAAATGTGCAAATTGTCCATAACATAGTTATCAGTAAACTTTGGTAATTGTCAGCGCTATCGAAATATACTTTCGAATGCAGGTGTCTGGGTTTAATCATGTAAGTGACGAATTATTTAATGAAGCAGCGGTTGGATTGTTCTCATTATACTGAGTGTTTAGTGATTTATGTGAATCAGTGAGGTTTTTGCTAGTTGGGTTGGCTCAACGTTGAAAAAATGCCTGTTTCTTTTTGGGTAAGGTGGTTTTTAGTTAACGAGTAATACTAAAAACACGCATGCAGAACAGATTTCAAAGCCACTACACGTATTGATTAGCCAAACCGTTCTTGTTTTTGTGGACATTTTCAAGTTATAAAAAAAATACGTGTTAAATTTGATCAACGTATAGACTAATAGTATAGTATTATTTATCGAGTGGCAAATGGTGGATGATACTCACGAAGATGAAGATTGCGCTACGAGCCGTAGGCGGATAGCGTAATCATCTGAGTGAGTAATAGCCATTTCCCGCGAGTAGAATACTTTACTTTTTCTATGATCATTCGATAATCGAAGCAAACTTTGCAATATTTGATTTCATTTGGACGGCACTTTTTGACAACTACTATACTTTAACAATGACACAATGACTATAAAACAAGTATGGACGGTCAAATGGGCTCTTTCAAAATGATGAACTTGAAGGTTGACATTTTGTCGAATTTTCTGATTGGCTCTAAAAAAGTGGAGTAATGACACTAGATCATTTCATTGGTTAAAAACAATTGAGTAATGAAAAAAAAGCACTGGTATGAGTAACGAGTTACATTAACCAATAGAAAGTGGATGTATAATACATCTATTATTAAATAGTCATAGAAAAAGTATTTTTTTTATGATTTGGTTTGATTTATGACTAGTTTAAAAGTTCTCTATTGTTGTTGACGGGTTATTGAAGTGAAGAATTTTCCTATTCACGTTTGCTTGCCACCTTTTATTGCTTAATTTCGCACTAATTAAAGTAGAAATTAGTGTCACTTATTGTTTTTTGCTTGTTCTTTTGGTCAACGAATAGCACCAAAACGGTTAGTTATTTTTTGTTGTTGTCTGCCTATAGAAAAGCGGTACCATATTGTGAGATTTCCTGGTTGACGTAGAATATCGCCTCATTGTTTTTTTCATGTGCACAACGTATAGTAGCATAATAGTTATTTTTTTATTGTCTGAAAGGGAATAGTGGCATTACAACCTGATATTTTCTGGTTTAAGTTTAATACTAGTGGAAATCAGTTGAAATGGACTCAGATTCAAGTGTCGAATCGGATGATTATAATTACAAGCGCCATAGGCGTACAGAGGACAAAGTGGAGAGCTCCAAAAAAAAAGAGAAATCTGCTAAAGAAAACGCAGAAAAACGAACATCAAATGTTAGTTCGTTTGTATTATTGAAGATCAATACGATTGTCAACCTAGTTCATCGAGGACAATGGACAATATCAACCACTCCTCCACGGCAAGTCTATACAACCTGAAGGTAGAGATAAAATTACTAGGTTGGAGGAGCTCGTAGAAAAATTGATCGAGAGCCAGATTCAGCGACCACAACCAGCGAAAATCTTGTTGGACCCAAAGAGTATACCCGAATTTGAGCCTGGAAATCCAAACTTGAGTATGAGACCAGATGAATAGAGAAAATAGAGCAACTGCAAATTATTCATTATTGGGATGAACAGCTATATCAAATGCGAAGTAGATTGGCTATCATGGTACGATAATCTCAACAACTATAATTAATTTGAACTGGGGAGAATGGGAGGCTCTACTTATCAAGAGTTTCCCATAACATCAAGACTAAGCTTTTCCTTTGAGAATTACTGCTACGTTCTTATCAACCTCTCCATTTAGGCTGGTGCAAGAGCATGCAGGAAGATGCAGTGCTCCTGATGAAATATATGGTGAATATTTATCAACCATGAAATCAGAGTCCCACGTGAATCGCTCTCAAAATTTGAGGTTTGGAATTCCTCCACGCAGAGGAGAACGATCAAACTGTATTTGACAAACAAAATTTGAACAGACATGGAAAACGACCCCTCGTGACAGATGCCAGAAATAATGATAAGGAGCCACCTCAAAAACGGCTGCAGCTAAATGAAAAGCGACTAATGAAATGCTATAACTGTCGCAAAGGGCATATTCATATTTCTCCAGATCGTCCGAAACCAGAGAAGCATTGCACAAACTGTTGGCGTTTAGGCCATTCTGCAAACGAATACAGAAGAAAAACAAGAGATGTAACGAATAAAATGGTCAATAATGTATTTTCCATTGATAAGCTTTATCTTTTGGTTGTGTTCTGAATACTATTTCAATGCGTGCATATTTGGACACTGGCTGTGGAGCCGTGTTGATACGAAAAAGTTTAGCAAAGGCAGCTGAACCAATCCATCATGGTAACTGGTTATGGTGGAGCCAAAGTTTTTGTCATTGGAAAGAGAAGCACTACGCTACAGTTGGACCAAGCTAAAACGCAAGTTGAATTTGTGATAGTGACTATTTCTGTTATCGTTGGACAAACACTACTGAATTAGCCACAAGTAATGGTAATTGTTTCTGGAAAAAGTGTAACACTGTCATCCCACCTCAGACAGTAGCAGTCATTGGGGTATCATCCGATCTGTTGATTGTTTGGAGGAATTGTTTAACGATGTCACCATTATTAATATGCAATCTCGACTTAACGAAAAGCAACTAACAAAGTCTTAATACTCAAGATATATCGTATGATCTGTTCAAGTTGATATCATCAAAGAGGTATAATTACATATTTCTAATAACAAATGGAATTTAAATAGTTAAAATATACAGACGTACAAAAAATAGAAATAAGTACATAATTATTTTACAATACAATCAACAATGTTGGACGAAATAAAATAAATATCACAGTCGAGTTCGAAACAGTTCGAGCAGAAGAATCAATAATGAATGTGCGTAGTTCACACTTAAAGATTCTGACATCAGTGGAATCTTTAACACAATTCGGAAGAGAATTGAACTCCGATAAACCTTTCTGAAAAAGATTGCTATGAGTTCTTGCTAGACGACTTCTCGGTACATAAAAGTCATATACACTTCTAGTTCTATACTCGCGAATCTCATTTACATATTTGACATCTTTACATAAATACTCAGGTACTAATTTGTTTTTCAATTTGTAAATAAAAATAAGACTTTTACATTTTAGAGTTTCAGTGACATTCAGAAGATTCAATGTAGTTAACATACTATTTACAGGTGTATAACGGTTACATGATCAGGGGATCTGATGGATTTGTTAAATGAATCTCATACGTGTTTTGCACAAAGTACTAAAGAAATAAGGAAAACTGATATTTTAAAAATGTTCATACATTTACTTGACGAAAAAGCCGTTTTTCGTAGACCTTATCGTTTGTTTGGGACAAGAATTCAATTTCTAAGACTGCCTTTGTGACACTAGATGGACATTACGAGTATGTCAGGATGCCTTTTTGTGTCGCAAATGGTCCAGCGATATTTCAGAGAGACATAAATAAAAAGTTTTAGGAAATATGAAGTATGGAAAGACATTGGGCGATGTTTTATTGCCCGCTAAACAATTCGAAGAAGGTTCAGAAAATCTGAGAGTTTTAACAGCATTGTCTCAGGCAGGTCTTACAATCCGCTTGTGTTAGTGCAAATTCCTTAGTCTAGAGTTGAATATCTTGGTCATCCACCAAAGAAGGTGTAAAGCCCAGTAAAAAGCACCGGGCAGTATCAAAGTTTCCTGTGCCTAAGGACGTACACTCGGTCAGACAGTTTTTGGGACTTTCAAGTTATTCGAAAAAGTATATTAAAGATTTTGGCTCAGCGCCCGACTATTGAGTACCTTAACGAAAAAGGAAATTGAATTTATTTGGTCGAATGAACAATAGAATTCCTTGGATACGCTTGAAGAAAAGCTTGTATCCAGGCCAATTTTGGCAATTTACGATTCAGAACTACCAACTGAAGTATACTTTGACTTTTCAAAGTAAGGATTAGGTGGCATACTTTTCCAGAATCAAAAGAATGGTTCTTTCCTTCCGTGTATGTATTTTTTACGAGAGACCACCAAAGAAGAGCAACGATACCACTACTAAGAGTTGGAGACATTAGCCATGGATAATTCTTTGAAACACTCTGGAGTGTACTCAATAGGCATTCATTTCAAAGTTGTAACCGATTGCAATGCCATTAGAACAACCATGACTAAAGGAGATATCGTACCAAGAAAAGGAAGATGGTGGATGTCTATACAAGAATTCACTTTTGACGAGAAAATCGGCCGGGATCAAAAATGGCTCATGTAGATGCGTTATTCCAGCCAGATGTTACAGAGCATAATCAAATCCATTGCTGCAAATTCAGTGAATTTTACTCACGAAGATTTGGTATTGATGGCGCAATTGCCTGATGAAAGAGCGGTCATATCTTGCAAGTCTCACAAAGCCCACCTGTGGATGCCGAGGATGAGAAAATTCACGAGAAGTATCATCAAGTTGATAATCGGTTGTACCGAAAGACTGAAAAGCGCAATCGTTGAGCTGTGCCAAGGGCGACCCGAATAGACAAATTCTTTTACACTTTCATGATGGCGGAGAACATCTAACTCTCAATAAAACATTATCAGCTATCTCAAAACTTTATTGGTTTTCTGGTATGCGTAGATATGCTTGGGTTGTTTATATGTATAACAACACAGAAAAAAATGCTGTCATGTTTTTAATCGATTGTCTGTATTTCGACGCTTCTCCAGTGCTTCAAATATATCTCCAATAGTTCCAAATCCATGTCATCGAAACAATTTGATCCTTAGGTTCAAAGCATGATACTAAAACACACAAGATATGATCAATCGCTGGACAAAATTAGAACCAAGCTGCGCATGTCGTCACGGCGCGCCAAAAGTAAGGTAGGATTTAAAACATACATAACGTTACCTAGTTATCATTTGCTGGCCAAAATTTGAACTAGCTCACGCATGACGTCCCCGCATAATATTGATTGTATAGGTTTGAGGTAGGTCACGTGATGACATCTGAAGTGGGATGTGCGAGAGTCATATATTAACTCTATATGGGAACAGTTGAAATTGACATGAGATAGAAGATCCTTTTCTATCGCCTGGGAACTAGGTTACGTTATTGATGTTTTACATCCAACCTTACTTTGGGCCAGCAATTGATCATATCATATCTTCTGTGTTCAAGTATCAAGGAACTCAAGTATCATCTCGACTACAAAGAAATCCCCATACGAGTTGTTGTTTGGTCACTCACCACGATGAATCGCTGATTCGCTGTTGGCTAACAAATTCATCACGCCTTTTAGAAAAAAGTATTTAATAAGTTGTTGCTAGCTGAGTCAAGTCCTGGTGAAGACGATTCAGACTGGTAACGACAAAATAATTTAGAAGCTTCTTCCAAAAAATAGTTGGACATACGTAATAGCTAAGAAGCTGGACCACGATCGATACGTTGTGATCATGATACTATAACAAACAAGATATGCTCACGCGCAGGTTTCGCTGAAGTCATTGCGTGTCCGGACCTCAAAATTTATAAGTTACCTAGGTAACTGGGTAACCATGATACTGAAACAAACAAGATAAACTCTCGCACATCTTCCACGTGACCCACCTCAAACCTATACAATCAATGTCACGCGGGGATGTCATGCGTGAGCCAGTTCAAAATTTGACCAGCAAATGGTAACTAGGTAGTAATAGTAACGTCACTTTCAGCCAATCGGCGAGCTACAAGTGACGTTAATGACAGACCAAACTGGGATGGTCTCATGATACCATACTCCATGAAAACGCTAAAGGTGAAGTTATGGATGTTTTAAATCTAACCTCAATCTTGGCTCGCGGTGATTACATGCGCAGCTTCATTCTAATTTCGTCCAGCAATTGATCATATCTTGTGTGTTTTAGTATCATGCGTTGTGATGGACTCCAAAGGATCTTCTCGATCGCAGAGAAAATGATCCAGCGACTGATTGTCTAGAAGCAGAGCTGCTTTATGAAGCTTCTTACCAGTCAGAAATAAGGCTTTTGTAAACATTTAGTTCTGTTGTGATGAAAGATCAAGACCGAGGTATTATAATAATTCTGGCTTTCCTTTAAAAGACGAAAATTCGAAGTGTTCGAAACGTTAGGGGCACGACGACGTATAATAAAATATGTTTTAATAAAATCTGGTATTTTTATTATCTGATAAAATATCAGAGAAAATTCAGAACGGTGTCAAGATTCCAAGATTATAAGTTTTCTCTGGAGGTTGAATATTGGAGTTGAGGGACATTGTTGAGTGAACTACGCAAACAACAGCCATGCCAGTTAAAATTGAATGTCCAACACTACAGGATTTTTTTTACAGAAAAAAACTTGGATACAAATTATGTGCCAAGCTCGAGACAAAAAGTAGGTCATTCTCTGACCCAGAGAACCAGAACTATTACTATATTACTATTTGACCGTTATTTTCACCAAGGTTATGAAAATAAATTCCCTAAATCACCGTCATTTGTTAATATGTCAAGCGTTTGGCATGTGTGCATGTGTTCTGTAGCAACCCGAATAAATGATTTAATTTGATCATTTAATTATAAAATTACATCGCAGTAGAGTTTGCGCAGTTCAAATCTCGATTGAGGTTGAGAAGGTGTAAAAGCGTTCGAGACAAAACCCGAATATTGCTAGTATGTATTTACAATTTTATATCTGAATGAGCTCCTGAAGTTGAACACAGCTTAACAGTTCGAACGCGCCAAGTCAGGCTGGCAACCTAATAAAATAGTTACTAATGACTGCTTGTCATTTTCCGTTCTTATAAAAATTAGAGTATAAGATTTTTTCGACAGCTTGATCCAGATCGAAACTCAAGTTGCTTGAAAATCAAATCTCTAATCTCTACTGTTTGAATATGTTCGAATTTTCTTCGGCGGCTTCTCTTCAGGTTTGCAGGTTTGCTCAACCCCCATATACTGTAAAGGTAAAATGTAAAATGCTATATATCCATCTATCTATCTATACATTTAAAAAAGGGAAAGTATGTTTGTCCATAAAAAAAGATAGCATTATGCGTGTATCTAATGAAGGAGAAAGAAGGCTTCATTCTCGCAATTTATGATTGGTCAGATTGGTCTACATTGAGGTTGACCAAATTGAAGTAACAATGGCTACATTCAGGTGTTCCCAGAAGCTTAAGCTGCTTGATGAGAAACCCACATGAACGTAATGCTGTTGTGAAGCGTCACGTCCGCTGCTGCGTGTTTTGCTCACAGTGTAAAATTGTTGCTTTTTCGAAAGCGGATCTCGCTCGACATTTAAAGTTGGGTAATGTTTATTTGTTTTTGATTACATTTTCATTATATTATTATGATGATAGTTTTCGTCTCTTTGTGGCACCAACAATATCAACCGGCTGGACAAATTTCTCTACAGCCACGAGTAGAGAGTATCTACTTACCTATTAAAATGAAATAATCCTGAAACGAGCTTCCCAATGATTCGATGTAACAACAGATTATCTGTTTTTTTAGCGTTTCACTTCGAATCTCATCTCATTCGCTTTTAGATTTATAATAATAATAATTATAACAATAAATCGTTTTAAAAAATTGAAGAAAAAAAAAACGAAGTACATTGCAATAATAATTGACATTAATCATTCTCAATGGGCGATTTCCGATAAGAGCAGATCGATGGCGGGTGACGGTGATTTGTTGGATGATGTTTTGATTGTGTTATAGTATTTTGGAATCCCAGCTTTAATAATAATAATTATTAGTAGGCGTAGGTGGATTTGTTTGGTTTCGATTAGATAGGATTAGAATGTTCCACTTTGATTTTCGATTTCGTGTTTTTTTTCTGGTTAAGGATATCTTACATTATTGTGCAACTTCAGAGCAGACGACGCCGACGGTGATTTGTTGGATGGTTTTTCGAGTGTACTGTGTTATTTTGGAGTCCCAGCGTTAATAATAATTAGTAGGTTGATTTGTTTCGTTTCGATTAGGATTAGGATGTCTCACTTTGATTAAGGATTAAGTGTTTTTTTCTTTCGAATGAGGATATCTCTACATTTTGTGCACAAGATGCACGTCAGTTCTTTTCTCCTTACAAGATGGGTTTCAATTTTGAGATGGTTGTGAATCAAAACTGGGTTTTGCCTGGGCAGCTCGGAAAAAAAATTGTGATGGAATAGACAATTTGCATACATTTTCAAATGACTTTTATTTTAAATACGTATTTAACACAATATTTCACAGTCATCAGCAAGAACAAATTTCAAAAATACCCAAAAATATACTAGATAAATAGAAAAAAAACGCAAATTTCACTGTATGATCGAAAACGGGACGGAGCTAAAACAACCTTCCTAGAGAGAGAGTAATACAGTCATATACGCCAGACAAAGATAAATAATGTATTCTGTGACGTCGTGGATGTTGATTGGTTCTCTTCAATCGATGATTACCACATTAATAGAAGTCGTAGGTTGATTTTCTAAACACCAATGGCATCAGTACTTACTAGTGCTTATATTTTTCATATTTTAGTTTCGGATATTTCGCAAGAAAAGCGTCACAATATGAAGCTATACCGTCTTATGTTTGGATATACAGGGTGTCTGTAAAAGGTCTTTACAAAATCTTACCACATATTATTGAGGTTGAAATAAGCCCATTCAAAGCAACTTACCTTTTTCCAAAATTGCTCCGTTGCCAAGATACAGAGGGTGGCAAAGTTGAAAAATTAAAATGGAATTTTTCAAAATGTGTGGACATTTTTCAACGTGTTACTTTAAATACTGGTAGGTACTCGAGAGTCTCCTAGGATGCGAAACCTGAATATGAACACATTTTCATTGTGGTCGTGGCGCTGTACACTGCACTTACGATGGATCATAATGACCATAACTGTTTTACCAGTAATGCTCTAATTTTTTCTTGTCAAGGAAATTATTTTTGACGTGCTTTTAGTCGTAAAACGTGCTCTTGTTATAGCCCGCTCCATTGAGTCGTTTTCGAGATATTGTAATTTTTAGTGTTAGTTGCCGCACCGGAATATTCAAATTATTTTGAATCGAAAAAATTGTTATCTTTGAGGCTGAAATTTGGTCAGAGAATAAGTAGTGTTCGAATTTCATAGGTAGACATAGCTTGATTGGGCCAAAAAATCATATCAAAATTCAGAATAATATCGGTCCTCGTCCACGCCCATGGATTGATATTAATCTTAATTTTGATATGGTTTTCTCACCCCATGAAGCTATGCCAACCTACAAGATCAAAATACTACTAATTCACTGACCATATTTTATCCTAGTAATTCGAATATTCTGGTGCGACTTGGGGCCGATATTTCAATGTCACCTCAAGTGACATTTTAGTTAAGGTATACTTAAAATTGATGTGAATTTCAAAATTGGTCACCAAAAGTGCCTTTTCGCAACAGGGAGGTTTCATGAATTCGAAAGTTAACAAAAATATATAAATATGTTTTTTAGAATTGCTCAAACAGTACTCTGAGAGAGTTTCAAGTCATTTGGTGAATTTGTCAATTTACTAGAGCTGTTTGAAATTTTGATAGAAATTTGAAACCAATTTCAATGGCGGGCTCTGACGTACTATCCCCAGCTTTTCCATCTTTCTCGATTGAACAGAGACAACCTTTTCCGATTTAGCGTGCATTCTGCGCGTTTGCCACAGTTTACGTTTCACTCCGGAAAATAGATGAGTAGGGTTATATAGAAACAGATCAAACATTTTCCATTGAATATTCCGAGTTATCAAGACTAAATCACTCGCTAAATCATATAATATTTGGTCAACAAGCATGATCTCATGTGATTTCTGTGTGAATGTGGCAACACCAACACAGCGCCGTCTCTTTCTACTCCTGACCTAACCTCAAATTTTGTTTTGTTTTGCTTTTTGCTTCAAGTTTGCTTCTCAAAAACTGCAAACTTTTCATTTTTTTATACGTTAAAACCCAATCAAAAGTCCTCATATATGTATATTCGGTGAAGCTCTCATTCATTGAAAAAAAAAGAAAAGCTTGTGTTTGTGAATCTGTGAAAAAGTGCTTTTTGCCATCATTCTTATCAGTGGCTTCCGGGTTACATGCTCTCATATACCAGTGAAACAGTTTATATATTGCGTGACAATAAAAGGTAAACACTCATTATTGTCTTTTATTGTACAAAATTCATAAACATACTCCAATACAAAACATCGTAACTTCTTCGAAAAAACACTTATTAAGTCACCTCAAACAACAAAATGTTCAGAAAGGATGAGGCTACAATATTTTAACATAAGAAAAGTCTTTTTGCACCTGTATACTACACAAAGTGCTTTCCAGGATATTTTACGGAATCGAGGCTTTTCAAATGGCTTTTTCGTCTCCAAATTTTTGAAGCACTCGATGGAGAACTTAGACAGGTGGAAATGGACATTCCATAATTTGTGTGTGTATTGAAATATGTTCAGAAACAATAATAACAGTAACAAGTAACAAGTAACAGTACCCAAATCCCAAATCACGGATGTATGTAAACAATAAAAACAAGGTTAGGTTACCCACATGATGCGGCGTTGTCAGCTCGTTCGCAATTTACCTAATAGACTTGGGTGCACGAGTGATTTCATTGGTGGATACGCTATAGGGCTAGATAAAATGCTACGCTAATTTCACAACCTGGCAACAAATTTAGAATGAGGCGTCACCAGTCGTTTCATTTGTTGATCAGGATCACGTGTCAGTGACGTAGTTTCCCTGAGAGTATTTTGAATGAAACCGTTAGAAAATATTAGGATATTAATTGAGTTTTCTAGAATAAATATGGATGAAAAAAATTAAAAAAATTGTTTTTGGCATTAGTATGCATCAAAGAATTCACAGAAAAAAAATCAAAAAAAAATATCTCCCTATTGCGCCACTGCTTTCATTAAGCCAAGAATCTGATGTGAGTGTCGCAATTGAAACACGGCACCCATGACAGACAAATTCAAGGTCAAAATTAACCTTTAAGTGTACCTTTATCTTAAATGGACATTGAAATATCGGCCCTTAGAAGACTAAAAACCAAAATATCTCGAAAAGTATACTCACTTTAGCAGATTATAACAAGAATCAGTTTTTTACTCAAAAATGTCTAAAAGATCATTTCTTTTCCAAAAAAAGTGAAAACCATGCTGAGAAAAAAGTTAGTTATGGCCAATTAAATCATCGGAGTGGAGTGTGCAGCGCCCTCTTACGGTCACATAAAAAAGTGTACATATTCAAGTTTTGCATCCCAAAAAAACCCCGGTTATCAATTTTCAAAGTAATACGCTGAAGAATGTTCACACAATTTGAAGAATTCGATTTTCATTGATTAACTCTGCCTCCCTGTATCTTGGAAACGCAACAATTTCGGACTAGAGTGAGTTGCTTTGAATTGGCTTATTTTGACCTCAGGAATATGTGGTAAGATTTTGTGAAGACCTATTACAGAGAAAACTATCAATGGGCATAACTCACAATCTCAAAGGGAAAAAGAAATCCTTGAAACTTGAAACCGCTCTTTTGATAGATCTGGGGAACCAAAATGATGTAGATAGATAGAGATATGGAGGGGTAGCATGCGCCATCCTTCTACTTAGGCCACTCAGGCAGGTAACCTCCTTCGAGGTTTACCCGTTGATTCAGCCGATAGTTGAAGACTGTGGCGACCGAGAATTTCCCGATCGAGGCCATGTCTGGCCATTTTTCCTCCATAAAGGATTCTCTGATATTCACGAGAGCTGAGCAGTGGCAAAGGACATGCTCAGCACTCTCGTCGTTCTCGTGGCACCCTCTACAAGTCAAATCTGTTATCGTATCCAAGGTGTTGAAATGCTTATTCAGCTTACAATGTCCAGTAAGTTATCCAAGGCTGCTCCGTTGAGCTGAAAAAGGTACTGGGTTTACGCGGCCTCGGATACGTGTATAGTGACACTCGAGTGGCCAAACCGTCGTGTCTCCCATCTCTCCCTTAGAACCTCTACTGTTTGCTTGATAATTCTGCGATTGATGGTTTGTGAGAACAGTAGAACGAAGGGCTCTGGGCCACACGGTTTTCCCTTTGCTCCATTTCACGCCAAACTGTCCGCTTTTTCATTTCCCCTGATTCCACCATTTCCCTTAATCCAGGATACTGTGACCGAGTTCTCGTCGGAGACAGACTGCAGAATCTAAGGACACTCTAGAATCAGTTTGGATGTTAGTTTATTTTTGTTCAAGGATTGCAATACTTGTTTGCTATCGGTAAGAGAGATAATGTTTTTGCCCACTATCTTTTCCTTTACTGTTTGTGTGGCCCCTTGCATTTTGCCAAGCAGTACTGTTTGGAAGACAGTTGCCCCTGTGGCTAAGGCTCTACTGATTTTCAGGTTGAGCTCCGGTATGAACACACCCAGCCCAGCACCACATTGACTTTGTGAACCGTCTGTGCAGATGTGAATATCCGCCGCTCTATCCTCTTCTGTTGAGCCGTCTGTATTGATTTCGTAGGCTCTGTTAAAAATGTAGGGCGAAATCAGGGCATCAGTTCGATACTCCACCAGAGGCTGTCGTGTGAGCCTCCAGAAATATTCGAGCATGTCCTGGGCCCCACTTTCTTCCGCATCAAAGATGGATGGCATGCAGCCTAATTGCTGTTCTTTCTGCCCCACCTCTCAAGAAAACATCAAGAGGCGACAGGCACAGCAGCACCTGCATTGGCTCAACGATGTGGATCTCATTGCTCCTGTGATAGACAAGCATGCTAATCTTTGTAGTTGCTGCATTCTGTTCTGAGCTGTCACTTGTTTTGTTTAAGTCTACCACACAATAGCTCCATACACAAACATTGGTCTGATTACGCCCGTGTAGATCCAGTGGACAATTCTGGGCGACAACCCCCAGACCTTGCCAATCGCACCTCTACATTGCCAGAATGCTCTTGTGACCTTTTTAAATTTTTCGCTTGAGTGCTTGTTCCAATTGAAGGTTCTATCTTGAATGGTTCCTAGGTATTCAACCTCTTTAGAAATGCCGAGCACGCCACACAGGAGGGGTGGTCTTAGGTTGGCCAACTTCCTTTTTCTGGTAAAAAGTACGAGCCCGTTTTATGTTGGGTTTACGGATAGTGCGTTTTTGTCGCACCATCTTTCTACGGGTATCAAAGCAGACTGCATGATTTCCATCAGGATGCCTTCAAATTTTCCAGTCAGCAGAACAGTGATGTCATCTGCATAACTAGTATTGTGGAATCCCTGTTCGTTGAGATTCTTTATAACTCCGTTGACTACCATGTTCCATAAAAGGGGTGACACTGACAGCACGCCTCATCGGGGGTAGCCTTTGCTTACCAGTGCCTTCACCATAGTGTCTCCCGTTTTAAGCTCAACTGTTCTATTTTTCAGCATGCAACCTATCCAACCAGCAATGGCTGGATCGTTGTGCCTAGCTAGAGCCAGTTCTACAATTTTTAAAGTTGTTTTGTCGAAGGCGCCTTCCATGTCTAGGAAAGCTCTTAGTGCGGACGAACGCTACTCCATCTTAACGGAATATAGCTTAGGGTTAGACATGCCTTGAACAAAAGTTCTAGGTGTCCGATAATAACCTCAAGACTCCATTGAAGCATCGCCGGGAACACGCCGTCACCGTCGGTTTCTGCAGACTTGAATGGTTTGGAAGTCTTTACTGCCCAAGCTATTTTTTCTTTTGTCACCCCTGTGACGGTAGTCTTCCCGTCTACTCTGATAGAGTAGTGAAGTGAGTTTGCAGGAATAGTTTTGCCGTGTCTTCAGAAGTGTTGGTATATGTTCCATCATTCCTCTTGAGACAGCTTGACTGCATGAAGGGGTCTCTCGAGAGGACCTTCTTGAGCCTCGAGGCTGACGACGTATCAGAGACCCCGCTGCAGAAGTTCCTCCATGCCGCTCTTTTTTTTTCTCTAAATTTCTTCTTGAAGATTTTCAGCTGCTCCTTATAGTTTTCCATCTCTCTGCCCCATCCAGGAATGGTGTAATAACCTTCACCAACCCCCTGGCTCCCCGTCCCCTCAAGTAACTGTGTAATAGAACTTGTCGCGCTCTACAAGAAAAAAAGCTCCATACATGTTTGTCATAGGTGTCATAGTTTTGGAGAAAACTTCCGTGATTCAAGAGAAATATAATTTTGGTAAATGAAGCAACAAAAACATTTCAAAATGGTGAAACAAAGAAAGCCTTGAGGAAACATCCAATGATATTCACTTTATGAACTAATTTTGAAAATAAAAAATTGAAAAACTTGAAGAAACTATATTTATCTCGAAAGTCTTGGAGGTAAATGAGAAAAGCGTATTCTGGAAAACACGAAAATATTATTATATTATTCAACGAGTGGGAAATGGTAGCTATTTCTGACGAGGATGAAGTTTGCGTAATCATCTGAGTAAGTGAAAGCCATTTCCCGCGAGTAAAATACTATACTTTTTCTATAATTATTCAATAATTGAAGCGAACTTTGCAATATTTGATTTCATTTGGATGGCGCTTCTTGACAACTGTATTTAAAGTGAGGTTAGGTTGTTAACGCAATGACTATAAAACAAGTATGGACGGTGAAATGGGCTGTTTCAAAATGATGGATTTGGAGCTTGACAACTTGTCAAATTGTCTAATTGGCTCTTAGACAGTGAAGTAATGACATCAGATCACTCCATTGGTTGAAAACAATTGTTATGAAAAAAAGTCACAGGTAGTATGAGTAACGAATCACATTAACCAATACAAAGTGGATGTATAATACATCTATTATTAAATAGTCATAGAAAGACATCTTTTCCATTCTGCATTGTTTGAGAACGCCAAAAATTCAATTGCATATAACATGAGCAGGAAAAAAATGTTTTCCAGAAATAATTGAATTTCGCATGTGAAAAGAAAAGGTCAAATCTTGGCGCCAAGCAGTCGCAGTCGATAGCGCGTGGCTGCCTACGGCCAGTTACGCAAAAAATATGATAAAAATTGCCACATCAAAAAATCGTGAATATTTCAACTGAACGTAGAAGCGGAAATACTTAGTTTTCCACGCGAACAGGAATGCGAAAGCAGTATGATCTAAGCCCTTGATCATTGAAAAATAATGACAATTCTAAAAAAGCGCATGAGATTTTTTTTATACAATATGTCTTCGTCGATAGAGTTTCCCATAGGTGAAATGAACCAAAAATTTCATTTTTCGAGAAAGTCATTATCTATAAAATATTTTGCTTGTTGAAAAAATACGATTGTCGTTGAAAAAAAAATAGATATTATGAAATATCGATTTCGAACAGGGTTATCAAAAAGTTGAAAAAACACTTTTTCTTCAGAACAAGATACCCATATTCAAAAGTTTTTGGCAAAATTTGACCTCTTATTTTAGTAGTCCTAAATCTTGCACACGAATCATGAATAACGTGGATGGCATTCACCGGAATACTCACTGCACAGTTGAAGACGGCCTTCTTACTTCCTTCAGTGCCTCCACACACCGAAAAATAACAGTAAAAAACAGTCTTAGACTTAAAGATCGAATTTTCAGTACGTCGCAGAAAAAATAACCATCGGACTTGCTGGACCTTCTCTCTTGAAGTAATTTCAAGTGAATAAATGTGTATTTCTTGCTTTATATTCATCATTTTTACACTGATAAAATATTCATATTATATTTTGCTGAAAACTTTTGAATATGGGTACTCAACTCTTGAAACAGAAAATGATTTTTCAACTTTTTGAAGACCCCGAATAAAATGTCATACTTTTTTATCGACAATCGTATTTTTCCAAGAAGCAAAATTTTTACCAAAAATAGTATTTTACTAAATAAAGCCAAAAATAGTTGTGTTCAGGCCCACTGCCCGTGAATAAAGAACCTGCCCGTGGATAAAGAACTATGATCCACGGGTTTCTCTCAGGCCGTGTAATATGTGGAACATTTTATATCTATAGATGGTTGCATAAAACAACTATTTTTTGACAGTTGTAGATAAATTATTTTTTCTTGAAAAATGAAATTTTTGGTTGATTTAACCTTTTCGATACCCCATCGGCGGACATACTGTAGATAATAGTAGTCGTCTTCACATTTGATTAAAGCCAATCAGCCCTAGTTAATGTAGTTTTCTACGACGCAAGATACAAATGAAACTTCGTATACTAATATGCACAAACTCTCCGTTTTCAAGATACTGATGGGTGAAAAATGTTGAAAGTTTTTCGTGAATATTTTCGAAACCCGTTGAAACAATTGAATAAAATTTGGTACAGTTACAAAAACTTTTTACTATCTATCCAATGAAGGAAAGCTTAGTATTGTATTACCTTCATTAGTGAGATATCCGTGACGGGTTTGAAGAAAATTGGCCCCAAATTTTTTGGTTGATGGGCAAAACTACTTGCCTACAAATTTTGAAAACCTAAAGTTTCAAAACCAAAGTACTCTTTTTGTAACTCGCTGAGACGCACCATTTGAAAATCAGCTACAAACTGATTTCAGAGAAAAAAGTCGTGTCCATCTGGCTAGGCTATCACAGGTAAATCCGTGCTTTCGCTGAAAGTTTCGGTATACCCAATTTTGTGTGTTATATTATTTTCAAATGGCTTTTTCTCGAAAATAGAGCGTCCCATCAAGTTACGAGAAGAGTACCTTACCGATGTATAGAAAACTCTAGATTTTGAAATTGTGTGGGAAAAACTACTAAAAATCAACAACCAAAAAATTTTGAGCTAATTTTTTCCAAGCCCGTCCCTGTATCCCCTACTCATGAAGGTGATACAATACCAAAGTTTACTAATAATAATTAGTTAACTTTGACATTACTAAGATTCCGTTCATTAGGTAGAAAGTGGAAAGGTTAGTAACTGTACACAATTTTATACAATTATCTTCACAGGATTCGAAAATATTCACGAAAAACGTCATTGGGTCTTCACCTTTAACACCCTGTATCTTGAGAACGAAGAATTTGTTACGAAAAGAAAATTCTCGCACGCCAATAGCATCCCGTACGCATATTTTCAATGCCTCCTATCCTATGTGACAGCGATTGCTCGTCTCTCCCTAGCAGTTAGGAATTGTAGTGTGACACAGATTCACTCCATTTCCTCATCGGTTTGGACCATCATGCGTCGCATCACGGGAAACATATTTACAATTCCTCCTATGTGAAATTATTTATTATTTCTGTGTTATGAGTTGAAGTCTATCAAAATTAGTTGTTATCTATTCAACTTTGTATATACAGGGATTTTTTAAACAATGGTTTTGTTCAAATACAATACTCCCAAAAGTCTCGAAGCGTATGTTATCTTAAGCCTGATAATCAGCTCATAAAATAGAAAGTTTATTTTCGGTACTTACTCTACTATTAAATGATAGAAGAGGGTACAATGCAAAAAAGCAATTATTTGCAGCCCTCAGTTTAATGCATTGTAATGCAAGATATTATTTGATAAAATCGGACCATGAAATTTGGGTTTCGTATACTTGATCGGGAAGTTTTTGTGCTTGCGATGTTCTTCAATCATAACTTGACGTTTTCCAGGATTAATATCAATTTTCCATTTGTTGAAGGTTTCTTCTAGCAAATTTATATGGTTTTGTTACCTATTTCTTATCACAATGGAATTTTTATGAGTAGAAACAAGCAAAGTATCGTCTGCAAAGAGTGATAACTTGGTATGTTGGACCGATGGTATATCCTAAGTGTGAATATTATGAAGGATTGGTGATAGTATCGACCCTTTTGTCCTGCTCTTTGGGAAATGAAATCCGAAAAAATGTTACCCATTTCAATTCTAGAATGGGTAACATTTAACCAAGAATCTATGATTTAGTGAGTTTTAGAGAGTGCAGTGGCGGATCTATGGGCAGGGCTACAAGGGCTATAGCCCCCCCTTTAGCCTAATGATCAATAAGAACATTTTTAAAAAATGAGAAAAATAGAAGTTTTTTTCTCACTGGTTCTATCGATTGTTTGATCTGCTGAATCCGAATCTGAGGTTATCCATCTCGTCAGTCGTCAGCTTCACGACGAAAACTTCAGAAAACCTCAAAAATTCGGCACTTTTTTTCAGTTTTTCAGATATAACTCGAAAACTAAGCGTTTTTTGATGATAATTGTTTTACAAATACGTATAATTACTTTGAACTCTGGACATTTCATGGCGTCGATAGATCGTGTAGAAAAAATGGCATCTCTCGACTTTCCGCCAAAAAGATGAAAACATTATTTTAAGCTCGCCTTTACGCACTTCAAAAAGCAATTATTACATAACTACCTGACTACCTGGTTACATCTGAAGAATTGGCAAACGTGACTGAGATGCATAGGTATACACTCATTTGCTTCATTTTTAACATTTTTTTTTAAGTGAAAATGGCCCTAAACTAATTTTTGAAAAAATCGCCAGGAAGACTGACAAATGGATTAAAGTTCTCAAATGCACCATTACTTCCTTGATCACTGATACAGAATCAAAGTTTCATCACATTTCAGGCTTATGTGCTTTTATCTGACCACGAGCTCTAAAAAATTTACTTGAAATTTTGACTAGAATCGAAATATCCAATGATCTACAGGACTTTTCATTTGAAAAAATATAAGTTAGGTTAATTTCTTGGAAAATCGATAGCTTTTTGTTCAATTTTTCAAACAGGAAGAAACTTGCTAGAAAACTATACAATCTAATATATTTGTTTTGGTTTCAATATAGCTGATTGAAATGCTATCAAAGATACTGAAACAACTTGTACAGGGTATCCCAAACAGGACGCGTTATTATGGGAACACCCCTCATTTGAAACTATGGAAGAAAATCAAACAAGTTGTCCGAAGCTCAAATTTGATGAGGAACCCACTGGTGCAAAGAAAATTTTCTTATCTCTTATCGTTTGGCCGCTAGAAAGCGTTTCTCGAAATCCGTCGATTGTTGTTTATCCTATAATGTTTTTATCAATAAAAATAATCAATTATGGTGAAAACTTTGTCAATGCAATGGATTCTACGGAAAAAAGTTCGTAGAATCCATTGCAGTAGGCAGTTTTTTTACAGGGCGTTCCGATAAGTTTTTAGATAGTTTTAGTTCCCATAGGGACGCGTCTAGTTTGGGACATCGAAAAGCTTATTCAAACGCCCTGTAAAAAAACTATTGCATATTGCAATGTGAAAATTGGGAAATGTTTGACAACAGCGCTTCATGAATTAAAATTTCGGAGCCAATTTTGACAATTTCAAATGATAGGAGATCTTAGGGTTTGAAAAACTCAACATGTATCGGAAAATAATCAAGAATCTCAATTTTTGTATTTATTTTTCTTACATTCAATCACCAAAGGGCGGGGCAGATCTGTAGACCAAAACTAACTTCGATTGGATTCTTCGTCTAGAAAAAACATGGGTTACATAGAGAAGAATAAGGTTTTTGCAGCTTTTGTAGGGTTTGGGTTAGTGCGACGCCTGTCGAGGTGGCAAATCCTGGATTTGGATCCAGCAGATCAAAAACCGATAGAACCAGTGAGAAAAAAATTATATTTTCTGTTTCTGGAATCGCCGGATCTGAACCTTGGATGATGAATAATTTTTTCGAAACGGACTTATTTTTGCAAATTAACCCTGCGCCAAAAAGATATCTAAATTTTTCGCCTATGAAGATTGAAGCCCCCTCCTTGACTCCAGCCTAGATCCGCCACTGAGAGAGTGATATCAAATGTGGAGAACAGACCTTGTCAAAGGACTTTTCCACATCAAGAGACACCCAGAGATTTTCTGGGACTGTATAGTTATCCCTCTGTGAGACCTTGGACAAGTCTGACAATGATCTTCTGCAAAACCAAACTGTTTGGGGATTATATGTATTCAAATTATCACACTCAATTTTAATTTTATCTAAAAAGACCGTTTTGAATGATTTTGCCAAACAACTGAGAAAGACAATAGATCTATGTTATCGACCAAAGATAAATCTTTATCATTCAATGTTGTTAGAATTATACATATTTGCCTTCTTCCAGAAGTTTCGAAAATAATTCACGAAATTGTGAGTTTGAGGTTAGGTTGAGTTAGTTTGTGTTTGAAATAAAATGGATCCTTATGGTGAAGTTCAAGAGATTCTAATGGTAACGACCATAGTCATAGTATTGGCCCAGTCTAGGGCTTCGCGAGACCACAAGACTAGTATTGGTCTTGTCTTGGTCTTGATGAGTAAATTTCCAATTTACAGTAGTGGGTAAAGACCTGACCAGATCATTGAAACGAATATCCGTAAATTTGATCGCAATTTTTCAGTAGATTCCGTGAAAAATTAGGAGCTTCCAATTCACCATCTGAATGTGTATTTTTTTTACATCACAAAAAAATGATCAGTATAATCCATCTAATCAAACAATTACAATGTCAAAAAAAATTATTGAACTGTAACAAGTTATAAATAAATGTAACAAATTGCTTAAATCATCAAGTAATGTATCTACGTGAAAAACAAATAGTGTGTCAGGTACTGAATATTGAAAATGTTCTTTATTCTTGTATATTCATCATAGTTTTGATGAATATACCAGTAAAGAGAACATTTTTAGAAGGAATAACTGCACACCTTTTCTCTATACAGTACAACCTCCATAATCCGAACATCCACTAATCTAAACAGCTCGGACCATAGTTATAATCTGAACAAATCTCGATAATCCGATCACCTGCTACCGTATTCTTGACTTTAGGGAGTGGAGAGTCTCAAACAGTGAATATTTTCTTGGTGAGAAACAAACAAAATGTTTTGTTATTGGTTTCAAACTACATTCACCTAAATGAATCGAGAAGTAGCAGAAACACAAAACAAAAAAGAAAACGCATTTTTTTTCACGAAAACTCAAGTGTCTTCTATATCATGTATTTTTTTTGTCGTCACTTTATTCATTTTTTGCGTCATTTAGATTGTTTTCTCAAAAAATTAAGCCGATTATCCGAATATCCGAACGGTACTTTGCAATAATTAGTTCGGATTAACGGGGTTGTACTGTATTAGCAAACTGTGCTAAAATCGATTTATCGGTAGTCAAGGCAGCGCTGTCAGCTACACAAACCCCGCATCTCACACAAACTAATCCAAATCTACTTATTTTGAATAGGCGAATAAAATGCAAAATGAGCTATGTGACGCTTTTCCGGAACCTTTGTTTGGCATGGGTTCCTAGATAAGTTCTTATGGTTGAAAAAGTGAGTAGAAAAGTAGATCCCGTATCATTTGACCCAATAGGCAATAAAGTATGCAAATCATTCACAATGAAGAAAAACGCTCTAAAAATGTAAAAGATGTACGTTTTTGATGTCACATGCTATAAAGTTGAGTGAAAAGAGACAACTGCTATTTCGTGCAGCTTGTTAAAATCGAACCGCCATCCCAGGTAAAAATAAATAATAAGTAAGTAATAGGTAAGTAAAAAGATTTATTGTAGGATTGTTATGCTGTATGTTATGAGTACTTTGAAAATTCGGTATAATCTTTTTCCAAGGCCATCAAGACCAAGACCAAGACTGAGTGAGTCTTGTCTTGGTCTTGAGATATCGAGACCAAGACCACATTTATGAATCGAGACCAAAACCAAGACTAGCCAGTCTTGGTCTCGGTGTTGGTCTTGCGAAGCCCTAGCCCAGTCAATCCAGTCTTATAAGGAGTTCACTGCGGAATGAGAGATAATAAGCTGTAAACTTCTATGAACCATTATTTTGACATTCTCAAGGTTGCCTCAAAAGTCTCATAAGATCTCGTGTCGGCATCTTGAGATATTCAAGGTCAAAGGTCACAAAATTCAGTTTTTCGTCAATATCTCGCCTGCTTTGCTGTTTATCCTGTTTCTATCTATTACACAAATTGTAAAGCACAAAATTCTCTAGAAACTTTGTCCAAAGCTTTTCTTTATACAGCCAACCGTTTTTCAGATAGACCACGGAGTTTAACAAAAAAAAAAAAAAATGGGTGAAATGAATCCTCGTAGAAAGAATTGAGTAATAGCTCAATTTGAAGATCCTCTGTCCCTCATCATATCCTCTTAGTTTTGAGATGTTATCTCTTGTGGGTATTCATTTATTGAATAAAAAAAATATTTTTTTAACCTGTCATATCAACAGGAATGACAGCAGAGGCTTGAACTCAGTAATTGTAATCAGTATCGAAGAGCCTTCCAAATAATGTATCACTCGACCCCCCTTTCCATTTGAAATTTTGGGGGTAGCTATCATCAATCAGGGGTTGACAGGTGGGGGTGAAAATACCAAAAAAGTGTCCCTCAAAAAATGAAAATTGACGTGTCCAAGATATTTTTGATAAATCGCCTAACACCTGAGAAAACCTGGGTGGGAAGTTTTTCGTGCCCCATCCTGTATGTATGGATGAGCGCTGCGCTCTTTACGCGGTCTATCCCTCGGTATATCCCCAAAACGGTTAGCCATACAAAAAAAAGTTTTGGACAAAAGAATTTTACGCTTTACAATTTCTATAATAGATGCAAAAATGATTAAAATCATACCAAGCGAGATATTGACGAAAAACTGATTTTTGTGACCTTTGACCTTGAATATCTATAGACGCCGACACGAGATTTTATGAGACTTTTGAGACAACCTTCAGAATGCCAAAATAATGTTTTGTACAAGTTTTCAGCTCATTATCTCTCATTCCGCAGTTGACCCTCTTATTTGGCTAAGATGACTGGAGTATATGACGATCGTCGTACTCGATGAGGGATTGGAATGTAGTTAGTCAACCACAATTCCTAACTGGTAGAGCCATCGCTGTCACATAGGAGGCATTGTGAATATGCATCCCGCATACCTTTGACTCCCCTCGCCATTACTTTTTTCGGTGCGACAGAAGCCGCGTCGACATTTTCTTTGCGTCACCGTTTTCGTTGTGTTATAATAAAGGGTTTTTCAATACGAGGTGTTATTCTGATATCCATAGAAAAATGCCATTTTTTAAGATAAATGATGAAAACAATAATATAATGAATCATTCTTGACTGAAATATATTTGGCCACCAAAAATCACGTATGGTTTGATGGCTACCGAAACCTCGATGAATATGTTAAAAATCTGGAGTTTATGGAATTACATACATAGATTTATTCAAAGATTATTCTCTATATTGTTTCTGAAAGAATGGTGTACTCGGTCAACAAAATAGATATCGCCTCGACATATACCGTCAGGCATATACCTCTAAAACTATATACCGATCACATGGAATATTGCCATGAGTCGAGTGTAAGAACAAGAATATCATTCCTTCTCACTTTTGAAGATCGGGACGAGCTTTTCTGAGAAGTTTCGGCAAAACAGCCAAGAGACAGTTTCCGGCACAAATTCCGTCCATCTAGCGGCGGGCAAAAGCTTTGTTTTGAATTTGGAGAAACCGCTTTCGTCCTACGAAGCCTAATATTCCTCTTTAGTGGCCAACTATTAACTACTTGGCTTGTGAAGTTTATCAAGACGCCCTGCCTGGAAAACAAAGACATTTTCTTGCGATCTTGGATTGTTGATATTTTCGAAATGCAGTATATTGGCGTGTCACTTCCAATAAAAAAAATCAAGATCCGGTTCATGCGTAGAAACTGCAGTCCCGATTCAATTTGGCCGGCTTAGGCTCGGCACATTAGATAAATGTAGTGCGGTCAGTATAATATAGTTCTATGTAGGCCGTCGGGTGATACAAATTAAGAGTTTGCGTGTTTGAAGACAAACTTCCTATTTTCAGGGGTTATTACACTTGACATAAGGAAGCAATTCACAAAGTTTCACGACTATATTTATCCCTTCAAAAATATCACGATGTACTGGAGACTAATAGCTTCAGGAGGGTAAAACAAATATTATTTGGATATACATATTTATGACACATCACCAAACAAAGGAACCTATGTACCTACCAACATCTGGAAAAACTGAATAACAAAACAAAACCAAACAGCAAACAGCAAAGTACGGTTTGCTTTTTATGACCGGGAGATAACGACCATTTTTGGGTAACGTTCAATGCGCATCTGCCCAGCTGAGGTTATGGTATGTTTCAATATTTGAAGTCGATTAAAGCGATAGAATGTGTCCTCTCCCGTGTAGCAAATTCAAGAACAATAATTGAAATTGTATTGAAAAATCTTAAAAAAAAAAAATCAATAAAATCTATTGTGATTTTATGATTCTGCACTAAAAATCCAGCGGTAGCTTATCGGCTGATGGTTTCGAGTTATGTGTTCTGCATGATCTTACTATGAGATTGTTGTAAAAAAAGATTCAAAAAATATCAATGCCCGCCTGTCAAATCAGAGATGGGTCTACAAGCTAAAAGGAAGCCTTAAAAATCCATCCGCAGATATATTGTACATTCACTTGATAATTATTGCGAATTTGTGATTGTCATAACAAAAAAAATTGTAGGTTTCCGTCTGCCAATTAAATACATGAGTAAGTTTCTAAAATCGTATGCAGAAGTGCAATTGGCAGATGACCTTACTCAATAGTGGCTTGCGGCATGCAGACGAACATTTCTGATACAAAATTGAAGTTAGTTTTGATGATAAATACTCATCCGCCATTGTAATACAAGCACTACAATCGTCTGGGTAAAGCAGATGAATATCGACCGGAACGCTTCGCGCTTTTTTGAGGTTATAAACATATAAAATTTAGAAATAAAAACAATCGTTACTGTTGTTTGTGGTTTATGCATCTTATCTTTTTGCGATATCTATATCCTTATTGTTTTTCGAAACGTTCGGTGTGTAGTATAGTGTTTTATAGCTAGTAGGTACTTTTACTTTATATCGTTACCTACCTATAACTTCATTGATCAGAGTAAAAGAACATTTCATTTGCGTTTATTTTTTCTGAATTTCCGCTCCATTTCAAGTCAAGTAGCTATAGTCACATAAGTATCACATGAATCATGTTTATGTACGAAATATAATGTTAACCACCATTAAATGATCATTTGACCGTGAAATTTCAGGTGTTGAATGGTATAAATCAATGTTTCGTATTATGTTATTAACATTGGAATGAACACGACCTGGAATGGCCCTGACACTCCTGACACGATACAAAAGTGAGGCAAATTGATATCGATGCAACAACGCGGGTTGCATAACTAAGGCGGTATTCCTTCCTCTCCAAACAATAAGTATAAGTGGTTGGATAAGTTTTCACATTTAGTGTGATCATTTTGATTTATTTTATATTTTAGCTGGGTTTTTTCGTCTTCAGTTGAGTTGGGTGGATTTTTGTGAGTTTTACTGCGTTTTTTTGAAATAACGCAAAGTTGTGGTTAATATTGAGTTCGAATTGTTTCATTCACTTAAATATTGTGGGTAAATTATCTCGTTCATCATATCCTCCTATTATTTAAAGTTAAAGATACCTACCTTCCTTATGTTAAGTGATCATTTGATTTATATTTATATTGAGTTGAATTGAGTGGATTTTTTCCTATGTTTTTTTGACTAAATAAACTGCCAGTCAAAAAATTCACAAACAAACCATTCAGAACATATGTTCAGACGGAATCCGGCGCCATTAAATAATATTCATTTGACACCAGGAACTAGTGATCCAATTGACCGGATCATCATCAGCTGTCGTGTTTTTATCTCTTTTCGTTTCACGTCAATAAAAAGAAAAAAAAGATGATAACTGGGAAATTCGGATCAGTGTTTCCGAAAGTGCTTTTTGACAGAAGATGAGAAAGAGAACAGGGAAAGGAACTCCTCATACTATGCTTCATCTCTTTTTGTCGCACTTGCCTCAAATTTACAGTAATTTGGCAATTGACGAGTCCCTTCCATATACTATCGTATATGCATTTCAATGGTTATTAACGAGGTTATTGAGTAGGTACAGGGTTATTGATTATAAATGCCCCCTCTCTAACTTTTGAATTTGACGTTTTAGAAAACAGTGACTTAAATAAAAGTTTCATGGTTGAAAATGAAATTTTTAAAAAACCTGTTTCCACATATACACGGTGCTCCAAAAAGTCTGGCCGAGGTCCAACTCTCTTATTTTAAATTGATACTCCAGATAGCACACTCTGCTGCAAGGTGCTCAATTTTCTACGGCCGGCAATCAAAAAGGGAACACTTTATATCATTCACTTACTGAGCGCTTATCAAATACTTATTTTTTGCAAGACTACATCAAAAGCGAAGGATAATTGCCTGCAATATGCATTCACTTGTATACGAAAAATACATACTTTGCCAGCGCTTCTTGAACAACTTCTAATTTTGATAAAATGTGAAGCACATCAGGAGTGCCGAATAAATCCTCCATAGATAGCAATAAGCCGATTGCAGCGTGCTAAATTTCTTGCGTCCGACAAGCAAAAAGATAGCATATTTTATATCATCATTCAATAAGCGCTTATTATATGCTTCTTTTTCACAACATTACTTAAAAAGTGGGTGATACGCGCATTCAAAATGCATATGCTTTTATGCGATTCTCAGATGCCCTGCAATCGCTTTTTAAGTAGTTATTATTAAATGTTTCCGAACAATCGTGGACGTCCGTATTACCTAGTTGCCTGATTGGTTGACCACCGCGTTGGTCTTTGTTATCTGCATTTTGTATTTGCCCTGAGCAGAGTCAGAGACAAGCCAAACAAGACAAGCACATCAGCTTTTTAACTTATTTGGCTTATTCGGCTATTTGTAGAAGTAGCCAATTGACAAAGTTATTCGTGATATTTTGGCTTTGGTGAACCACATTAGTTTTCTTGTGATTGTGAATTGTGATCCTTTGGAACGGCTTTGTATTTTTGTGTTTGTGGACGAGGACAACGAATAATAAGGCCGAAGGCAGCTGATAAGTAGTGATGTGTTCTCGATAATAAATTTTTAGAGAATGATTGTTATTTTACTGGACAATGGACAATTTGCATACATTTTCAAATGAGTTGAAATTTTATTTACGTTTTCTAGACATTATTTGAAAGTCACTAGCGAAAAAATTTCTCCGAAATACCCAAAAATATACTAAATAAATGAAAAAGAAAACCCGAATTTCACTGCATGATCGCAAAAGAGGTGGGGCCATATTACCCTTCCGAGAGAGAGAGAGTCATCTCAGTTAATACGTCAGACGGCGATAGATAGTGTATTCTGTGACGTAGTGGATGCTGATTGGCGCTCTTTAATCGGTGATTACTACATTATTAGAGGTCGTAGCTTGATTTTTTAAACATCAATGGCATCAGTACTTACTAATCCTTATATTTTTCATATTTTCAAAAAATGTGCAAATTGTCCATTGTTATGCTGAGAATATTGTTTCAAGGGTTTTATACATGTAGTGTTAAATCATTTATGAGATTATTTCTAGTTATTTACACTATATATTATCATCAGCTTGTAGGTACTTGGTAAAATTTCAAATTGCTTAATATAGGTATGCATGCATTATGTACTGGAAAATAGAGTCTTCTGTATCAGTGTTTACATATATTTTAGCCTACATCGAGCAGTATATTTGAAAGAACGACGAGCAGAATTCTTGAGCGTGAAATACGCATTTCTCTGAAGCGAAGACCAAGCACATATCCGAAGTGCGTAGACGGCACTTATTTAAAGTGCTTTTTATGAAATGCTATTTTTGCATCGGCCGGAGGGACGCCGGAGGGACGCCGGTCGACTAGCCAAGCGCTTTTTTGCAGTGCACCAAAAGCAAACCTCTGCTTGCTTAGTGCTTTTTTAGCAAGTTTCAAGTAAATTTTGTTATCTGGGACCCTATTTTTTCATTTTATATTTGGATTCTCCCTTAAATTCTGAACATTGTTTATGTTGCATATCCTTCAGGACCTAAGTTTGATGTATAAAAAGATATTCGACATTTATAAATTGAATAATACTAATTTATTGTTATAGTATTAAAGATAAAATATACCCTCATCTGTTATTTGATTATGATAAAGGTTATATGTTGATAACTTGAATAACGATGAATCCCACATGGGTTGCCTAGCAAAATCACGGGCCTTCACTGTTGAATAATATCAAATTGGAATATAATTTTTTTTTAACTTCCCTCATTTGTAATTGATAAAAATCGATCATCAGTCGAAAGAAGTTGCACAAGGAATTGGAAGAATATAGGTTGCCCACTTTCCTTTGGGTTCAACTATATGGTTATCAGGTACAAACAGGGCGTTGAAAATATACCCTCATCTGTTATTCGATTGTTTTTTTTTTTAAGAAAGCTTATTTAATCCCCTATCCAACAGTATGAGGTTGCCTGATCAAAAGTGTGTCCCATCCATAGTTGCCAAGATTAAAAGTCAAATTTTAATTTTTCATTTCTTCAAATAACTTTTAAAATAATGAAGTTATTTTGTTGAGATTTGTGAAATAAGGGTGGTTTGACACGCAAAATTCAAATCTGGCCTTCGTATGGTTCATACTAGTAGGGGGCGCCACTTACACACCTTTTCACTCATTCAAATGGTCATAACTTTTTGGTACACACCCTTACATTCTTTTTAAAATGAGAAAATGTTTTTCTACGTCTTTTTTACACAAAAAAAAACGTATTCTTTGAAGAAGTGGCTGGGAGAATCCTTTTTCAAGATATTTGCACTCAAAATATACCATGTAATGTGGATTTAAATGGCAAATTTTGAAAATAAATAGGAGGGGCCTTGAAAAACGGGTTATCAATGTAATTTTGACAGTTCGATCTAGTGTTTAATGTTTCTTGTTAAAAAAAATAATCTAATCGGATTTTTTTCAACTTTTTCTATTATTTTTTCATTTTTTCTTATTTTTTTTTTGATAAGAAACATTGAACATTGAGTTACTTGTGAAAATTACCATTACAACGGCGTTTTCGAAGCTACCTTTTAGTACGAGATACGGAATTGTAAATATACAGGGTGCTACAAATTTGATGCTGAGTATGGGGACCTCGTAAACCGTATTAGGTAAACGAATTTGTAATATTATCAAAGTTAAGTGGGGGCAAAGTTGCGTTTTTTGATGCTCAACAAAATGCCGATTTGAAGGCCAAGAAATTCCAACTACGTCCAGAATTAACCGAAAAAAACCGAAAGTTTTCAAAATCTTTTCAATTTCTTTCTGACCATCTCTCTTCTTCTCATGCAGATTATGAAGTAACTGCAAACCCACTATTTCCATTATTTCGTTTTATAAACGCTGTCTTGTAAAGGGCAAAAATTGCCAGTGAAAAAGATCCATTTATTTTAAAATATCTCTTTAAATTAGATTAAAAAAAAATGGAAACTATTCTGAAAAATTTTGTTTTTTTTTTCGGTTGATTTCGGAGGTAGTCGGAATTTCTGGGCTTTCAAAATGGCATTTTGTTGATTATCAAAATACGCAACTTCTCCTCCATTCAAACGAATTAGTATCTATTAAGGTTTACGAGATCCCCATACTCGAATTTGTAGCACCTCGTCCTCGTATACTTCTAACACCGTATCTTGTGAGTGGCTTTGAAAACGCCGTTGTCATGGTAATTTTGACAAGTTACTCAATGTTCAATGTTTCTGATTAAAACAATCAAGAAAACACGGAAAAAAAATAATAAAAAAAGTTTTGAAAAAATCTCGGAAAAAATATATATTTTTTTTCAAGAAACATTGAACATTGAATCAAAGTGTCAAAATTACCATGATAACGCCATTTTCAAACCCCATCATGTTTATTTTCAAAATTTGCCATCTAGAACCATACTGGCTTGGTTAACTTCAAGTCCAATACTTCAAGATATTTAATATCTTGAAAAAAGTTACTCCCAGCCACTTCTACAAACTATACCTTTTTTTTGTAAAAAGGACGGGGAAAACACTTTTTTGATTTAAACGAGTGTGTTCCATAAATTTATGACTTTTATCTGTTTGTGCTGAAACCATCATGGTACGGTCGTGTTTCGGTTCGCTTATCAATAATCACTGTTTATGAGATAAATAGTTATTAAGATTTAGTGATTTTTATACAATCAATAAAACAGTTATCAAGTGTTCTAGTGGTGAATTTTCCTGTTGATTAAAAATAGACTTTGATAGTTTAATCGCCTTTCCCAACGCATTTGTTCACAAACAGATAAGTGATAAGGTTTTTGTCAGTCCGCATCAATAGCAAGAGATGGAGGGCAACGAAATTCTTACCAATAATGACAGATGTTTTGAGTGTAAGGCGGGATCTGATGATTCCACCAAAATCCTCATATGCACTGTTTGCAAATTTTATTTTCACGAAAAATGTCAGAATGTATTGTACATGCGTGGATTCCACATGAAGAAAAATACGTGGATTTGTGGTCATTGTGTCGGCAAGGTGGAAAAAGAAAAAGAGGCAAATTTAAGTGCTAATGACAGACCTAAGAAAAGGAGCAGGGTTCATGATGTTACCACAGTGGAAATTATTGTTATTGCTTTTGAAAATCTGGTGAAAACTGTTGGTGGAATGAATCAGAAGATTGATTACATGGTCAATCAAAATTTGGAGTTAAAAAAACAGCTTTCATCCCTTACAAACATGAACACAAACACAGATACGGTCAGTGTTGATAGTACAACCGTGTAAACATATTCATCGACAATGTCCTGGTTATCAAAAAGAAGGATCGTCACATGCAGAAGGACGCGCAACAAGTGAAAGATGACATCAATAAGAAAGTAGATCCCATCGAAACTGGTGTTGGTATGTCCATGGGGAGAACAAAAAAGTATGGCGGTTTGATTCTGAAATGTGGTAGTGCGAAAGAAATAACCTCTATACAATCCCAAATACAGACAAATCTTGGAAATGACTATACTGTGGATAGACTCAAGATAATTCAACATCGTGTCAAGATTGTAGGAGTGGATGAAGAGTTCGTGAATGTCAAAGACGAGTTAATCGGAAAATTAATGAAACAAAATAATTTTTTTGCTGAATCAAATAGAGGCTTGAAAATTCTGCGTGAATCTAAAGTTGCCAAGAATAGGTTCAACATGATCCTGGGAGTGGACGATGTCAGCTACTGTAAAATTATGGAGGACCAGAGGATCAACTTAGGTTGGAGTAGATGCATAGTTTTCAATGACTATAATGTTGTGCGTTGCTTTCACTGTTGTCGGTACGGTCATGTTGTCAAGGATTGCGAAGACGATAAAATATGTCCCAAGTGTAGTGGTGCCCATGATGTGAGTGAATGCTCTAATAGCATATTTAAATGTTCTAATTGTGTATTCGCTATTAATAAATATGGTCTAAATCTGAAGGTAGATCATGCTGTTTGGGACATTAAACAATGTCAGTCTTTTAAACGAGTCGAGCAAATTCAGCAAAATAAATTAATTAGATAGCAATTAGATTCGGATATTACTACAACTTGTAATGTAACATATCTCAACTGTCAGGGATACTTACATAATAACGACCAAATTGTTACCCTGACGTGCGAGTGGAAACCAATAATAGTGCTTCTGTTATCAGAGACCCACGAGTGTGATGATATCAACCCTGGGTATATGATATTAGTCTATGTATCAACCTTAATGAGCTAACCATCGAAGGATACCAAATGGAACAATGCGCATCCAACAACACAAGGACGGGAGGGGGTATCAGCGTTTATAAGGAATTATGAAGTACAAACGTAGGACTGTAAAATGTGGTAGTCCTGATAGTCCTGAGGTGGTTTAGATCATATATTTATCTAATAGATGTCAAAAAGTTGAATACAGGGATAGTGTTTCGGCATGTAATCTTGTTAAATATGGTGTTCCGCAAGGAACGGTTTTGGGCCCAATTTTATTTCTGTTATATATTAATTTTATATACATAACGATATTGTAACATAGAAGAACTAGCCATTAAAGTGAATTACAGAATAATTGAATGATGTGAGATAATCCATTGTATAAGAAATAAAATATTCAGGGACTGTTCTGGATAAAAATTTAAACTTCATGGCTCATTGTGATTATTATGAAAAAAATTTCCCAAAAGGTGAATTTTATAGCTAGAATAGGACAGGAACTTTCCATATACACCAAAATACTTATGTATAATACCATCGCAGCGCCTCATCTACAATACTGCTCCACACCTTTATGTAATTTGCCAAAATACAAGACCGATCAGATTCAAAAAATACAAAATAGGGACATGCGTATCATTTTATAATGTGATAAATACACACCGATAAGACTGATGTTTTCTGTATTGAATTTTTTATCCGTAAAACAAAAGGTCATGTTGAATGTATACATATATTTTTATATTTAAATTCAAAAAGGGTATGCTCCCACCTTATATCTGTGATAGAGTTAGTTACTTTGGTGATGCCCATAGTTACAATACAAGACATCGACATGATATTATTTTAGTGAATAAGTGTAATACTAATCTATCGTTTAACTCCATTTTATATAAGGGCTTGCAGGAGTACAATGTTTTACCTCCTGACATCAAATGCTGTGATATATTAACCCAATCCAAAAGACTGATCAGAGAACATGTTTTATCAAAGTTTTAGTCTGTCATGTTGATGTACCATATACACCAATTTTTCTTTTATCTTACATTTTTATCACTATTATTATTATTTTTATTATTTATATATATTTATAATAGTATGTAGTAGATATTTTTAAATCTATATTTACATAAGTACCATTTTCGTTGTTATTTTCAACATTATTACCTACTTTACACCGACTACTGTTGTTATTTACTATTATTATCATTGTAAGCTTTGCTTATTAAAAGATTATTATTATTATTTGAATGAGTGAAAAAGTGTGTAAGTGGCGGCCCCTACTAGCAAAAACCATACCAAGGCCAGATTTGAATTCTGCGTGTCAAACTACCCTTGTATACCAAGTATCAACAAAATAACTTTATTATTTCAAAAGTTATTTGGATAAATCAGAAGTTAAAATTTTACTTTGATATCTAGTCAAACATGAATGGGACACACTCTTGATCAGGCAACCTTATACTGTTGGATAGTAGGAATTGAATAAGCTTTCTTTAAATAGAAATTAATCGAACGACAGATGTGGGTATATTTTCAACGCCTGTCCACCTCTATTTGTACCTGACAACCTTATACATATAGTGGTACCCAAAGGTAAGTGGGCAACCTATATTTTTCCAATTCCTTGTGCAAATTTCTTTCGACTAATGATCGATTTTCATCAATAATAAATGAGGGAAGTTGATAAAAAAAAAAGTGATAGCCCGTCATTTTGCTAGGCAACCCATGCGGGATTTTTCGATGAACAAATTATCTAACATATAATCTTTATCATAATCAAACAATATATTTTCCAAATACCGTATCTAATGGCAGATTGCACCAACCAATTTTTAGGATACTTAACGGTAAGAAACCCTTAACTTTACAGTTTTTCATGCAAAATTGTCAAATTAAGTATCCTCAAAATGGGTTGGTGCAATCCAACGTTAGACTATCATAAAAATGTGAAGTATATCTATGATTTCGAAGTATTGACGCTCGTATTGACGAAAATGTCACGTCATTAAATACTTTTGAAGTGTCAAAGTATCAAAGTATGGATAATTTTTCATTTAATTCAATAGATTTTTTGCAATATATGAGCACGTTCTGCATTTCTTAGCACACTGGTGACAGCAGTGTTGGTTCTGAATTTGATTAACCATAACTTTTCAGGGTCCCATTGTATGTCATTTTTGACTATGCAGATTCGTTATTCTCCATTCAATTTTACATAAAAAAATGTACTCAAACCCGTTTTGATCCAAAACGGCTGTTTTCAGCGACAAATACTATATGAGTACTTTTTGTATGAAAAAATTTCATGGAGAATAGGTCTACCTAGTCGAAAATGACATACAATGCGAAACAAAAAAGTTATGGCTAGGTAATTAGATTCAGAAACAACTCTGTATGTGTCGGCATCTTACACTTATCAGAAAACTAAGTTAATACATATTGGAGTTTCTCGTCATCAATATCCTCAGTGTCTCGAATTTTGTTCGATTGCCATGGTAATTAACAAAAATATAATCAAAATAACAAATAGTGCATTTTGTATCAAGGGCGGAAAGTAGATGATTTTGACGTGAGTATAAGTAGCAGCACGAGCGAAGCGAGGGCAGCTATTAGCCGAGTCAAAATCATCTTTCGTCCGTGATGCAAACAGTGCTTTTAGTACAACCAGTTTGTAATCATTTGAATAATTATGAAAATCAAAAATAAATAGTCGATCCGATACACTGCACTACACTGCTGACAAGTCAGACAACTGACGAGTGACAACTGTCAATCATGGTTACAATAGGTGTGTTCCTGTATTCTTCTGTGGTTCGCATTCATTGTCACCGAGATTGTCACGTGATAAGTTCCTTTTAGTATGCTAGACTGTCACGTGGTAATTAGATTCAGAGGCGTTGGGATCCAAGGAACCGTTGCTAAGCGACCTACTTTTAGGCCCGGCTGTCAAAATTAGCGACTTTCCGCCTGCTTTGCATGCATTGAAAAGTGGACTTTACGTGTAGGTTGTACAAAAAAATAGTTTTTTTCTCGCCCTGTATCTCAGAAACCAAGCCGTTGTGAACTCATGTTCATATGAAATTTCGCCTTGAAATTAGTCAAAGATTCACCAGTTGAGATTTTTTCAAGTACTTCTCAATTTACACCCTGTATATCGATGGCTTCACCCTATACGTCATAACCCACAAAAAAATGAAAATTAAGATTTTTATGCTAAAGGTTAATAAACACGCATTATTGTTAAATCCCTAAAACCCAAATAAAATAATAAGACGGTCATTCCCGCGTTGTTTAATGTTTCTCACATTTGACTTCTTACTCTGGGGTTTGAGATTTTTTAGAATTTCTAAATGATGTAAACCCTCCTCGTATTTCAAATGAGATATGTGCCCTTGTTTCACCAAAAATGCGATATAAAAAAATCAGTATTCTCAAGATAAACTCGCTTAAAAAAATAATATAAGGTTCTATCCGCGAGATATGTTTTTTGTTTCTCATGTAAACTTGCTTCAATGTGTGTGATGACGCCGACGTATCAGCCTACCGCGGAAGCACCGGCAGGCGCGGCGTTTATGCGGCATTTCTGTTTTGCATGCAGCGGGCGGACTTCAGTTGTTTTGTAGCCGTTGATAACAAGCGTCTTGCTGCAGCGGCCTTGATAATCGCTTCAAGGCAGCGGGCATGCGCATTGCGCGTATTGTACGTATCGATAACGAGTATCGATATTATTTTTCTTCGTGATACGATTTATTAGGTATGTTACGCACAATACTCGAATTCGCCAATGCCCAAAACAAATGCTCAAAACATGTTTTGGCTAAAAAATATTGTCCAAACCCGAAATTGTACTTCTAAACAGGTATTGAGCATGGTAAAATATTCAGAACTAGTACTGTGACTGTGCACTCTGAATTGCACCAAACTAGTTTTGTACATTTCTGAGTTACCAATACTATTGAATCGAACCCTTCATTTGACTTCTCCTCCAAACTACGTAACTCAGAACCACATTTTTAGACAAGTAAAACGCAACATAAAGCTTGCTGCTTTACTGACATTATCATGTTCACACATTTTTGCAAGTTCAGTAACCTAAGAGTGAAATGTATCATATAGATAGATGATGTCGCTAAGGCGACATCAAATTTCTTGCCAAACACAAACCAACCCAAACTGAACCAATCTAACCAGAACTTACCTCATCCAACCCAAACAACCCAAAATCTGAACGTGAACAGAAAAATGAAAAATAACCATACCTTTGATTCAATGAAAAAAAAAAAACGTGAACGCGTGAAATAGCTGCGCTTCCTTGAATCAATATTTCGACCGCTGCACACAGACGCTTGTGAACTCGGCGAATATCAAATAATTTGATCGTTTCCGCCGCACGACAACCGGGAATACCGACGCGACGCGTCGGCGTCGTAAGATATCGTCTAAGCAAGGCACGCATTAGTTTCATCGGTTTGATTTCGCCGGTAGTAACGTTCGAGCCGGACTGTCCATGCGGTCAAAAAAATGGTCGTTATCTCACAATCCCTTGGCCTTTCACTAAATGTTCAATTTCAATACACGTCAAAAACTATATTTTGTCTGGATAAAAATAGGTAAAGAGTTTATAAGAAAATGATGGTTGAAGTTAGCTAACTTTCAGCAAAAAATGTTAATATTTTTGTTCTTCTTAGAAAGTTCTTCTTAGAAAGTTCAACAGGTATCTCAGAAAAACGTGAATTTGTGAACCACTTTTAGGCCACTCGAAAGCTCGCCTGACTTGAAGCCATAAGGTCTATCATGCGAGGAATTTCAAAGATGTGACCGACAACATCCCGTCCACCCACTACTATGGGCTCACCCTGTATATCTCGTCAAGGCAAAACTTTTATGCACAACATTTTTTTTTCATAAAACCAACGATTCACAAATTATAAAACCAAAACCACTTTTTCATGGTTATTTCATTGATATACTGGAAATGTCAACATTAATCCTCAAATAAAATTCGCCAAACGTCTTGCCTAAGAGCCCGCTTTAGAAGCCATTTTATCACTCTCGAAAATTCAATTTCAAGCTGTCAACATTAAACTATATAAAGCCATCGAAATTCATGCTTTGAACAAAGCCGTTCTCGAATCTATTCTCTGGCAAACAACACGTCCATTAAAGACTTTCAGACACCCTTCAGGGATCAACGTAAATTTTGCTCGAAATTGTGTATCAGAAGTTTCGTTAAAAAATTCTAATTAGGCAATCTCATTAAGGGTACAGCGTTGCGGTCTGTTTAAATTCGATTATATCAAATTTCAAGGACGATTATTTTGTCAAATTTTATCGGGGAGTTTGGAAAATTGATTAATTATTGAAAGTGTTTCATTTCGAAATAATGTTTTTCTTCAAACGTCAGTAAAACGGACATTGTCCGACTGAGTATCGGTCGCAAAGTTTTACTTTTCCTCCGCCGGAGGGGAAAGTAACAATGTCAACGAAAACATGAGCCTGGCGCCGCCGCCCAAAGCTATATTCATGGCGAATTGAAAACATTATGTTTTTGCATAAATTATAAATTTGTCGACATTTGAAGAAAAAATAGCATATTTTATTTGGTCGAAAAGTTACTTTTCATGACTTGCTGAACACGAGCGCGATGAAAAGTATCACTTTTCCTCCATATAAAATAATATACTATTTTTTAACAGTCGTATTTTTCTGGGAATATTTGAAAGTCACCATGTATATTTTTCCAGTGATGCTAACTGGAAATCTCATGCTAAATAGATTAATGAGGATTGAAAGAAAATGTCTCCATTAGAATTCAAGATGTACCCAATTATTAATTTTTGTACTTTGTAATTTTTCACGAGTATCTCCAAATCACCCTGTCCTACACTTTAACAGTAACTTTCCTGCATAAACTGAAAACAATTAAAATGTAAGTCGCATAATCCATATTAATTTGTGAAGCAAACGTGATCACACAAGAAACAACATTCATTAAAATAATTCACGATGTAAGCCCATCAATTTAATTTCGAAAGGCATTTCACCATCACAATAAATGATTTCCATTAAAGGAATTTTCCTCCTTAACATACTTTCCCAACAATAGCACCAAATTAAAATGAAATTGCAATTCTCAGCTGAAAATCCTATAATCAATCTTGGTCACAATACAATCTGAAGTCCATTATCAACATTGAGATCAACGCCAAATAGTATAAAGCTGGAGGGTTTTAATTTTCTTGAAAAATTGTGAAAATTAATCAATCAACCTCACACAAAACAGCCTCAAGGCTATGACACAAATTTTTTTTTCTTCTATGAATCCAAGGAAAATACATCAATGAGAATGGATTAATGATTCTTCCGAGCCAGACAACCTTGTCTATTTGTTTGTCGAGGGACAACAATTTTTTTGTAAATTTAACAAGACACGAATGTCTCGAGATTTTCATTTTTTAATCTTGCAAAATGTACCTACCTTTCAAGCTTCATCACTGTCGCCGGAAAGAACCTTTTGTGGTGAAAAATATTTTTTTTGTACGATCCGGACGACCCCATTTCATTATGGAAGTTTTTTCGTGGATTCTCACGACCATGTTTCACGGAAATAAAAAATTGATGACAAAATGATTGACGGGTGATTTCGTGAAAACGATTCGCCAGAGGGATTTTTCGGTTTATTGTAGTCACGTAATTGTTCCAGAACCTTTTTTTGCCTGGTTGGTCTAATATATTGAACATTTTTGCCCATGTCGCTCGTTCGCGTACGAATCGCACGGAAACAGATTCACCTACGCTTTCCGAAATATACTTTTACAAATGTGAAGCTGATTTGATGACCGTTATTGAAAGATGCTTTTGCATTAACGAAGCTGAGTCAATTTCTCAATAAATTCTATATATTTCTTTTGCTGAATTTATCCCGGTTTTATTAACTAGTGAAACTAGTATTAATACAACAGCAATAATTGTAGGATGCAGCTGATTTTGACGGGTTACTTTGGTGGTATGGTGGTAGCAAAATTATTGAAGCTGAATTTAGAGTATCGGTTTAGGCACGCTCATGCTGATAAAGCTGATTCTCGATCAAACTAAGTTATCACAGTATGTTTATATCATCTTGTTTGGCAACCGATTGAAGCTGATTTTGAGTTTGACAGAGGTGAGCAAGACTGAACTTGAAAGATGTAGAACCCATTACTGGTTTTGACTCGTTGAAGCCGTTTCCTCATTAAGTGGATCTGATTTTTATTGAAATCGAGTTATCCAATATTTGTCTATAAAAATTCAGCTATTTCTTCTGATGAAGGCTTTGACAAAATATATTTCAAATCTGTATTGAAATGTTACAAAATTAATCTTTGTGGCTCAGTTTTCTTTCAAATATTATCCTTGGCGCGTTCATATTGATTCTGAGTAAAAAAGCTGATGAACCTGTTTTCATACAGATAAAGTTCATTGAAAATTGGTAGAAGAAAGTATATAATGATAATTACTCAAATTTCAATTTATTCTTAATTAATTCGTCATTTGCAGCTGATAAATCTGGTCTTGGTATTGATGGAACAGACTCCAAATCGGAATTCAAAGGTTTCAGAGCTCATTTTTGAAGCTGAGTCTAGCCTAAAATATCATTTTTGACGGTTCTGATTGAGAAAGCTGATTTCCATACAGTTGAAACGAACGAACCAACCGTCAAAGCCTATCTTTAAAGCTATACTTTTTTTACAGTTGTACACAGTGCTGCTGATTTTTTATTTGAATCGGATTTTTTTCATTTAAATCAGATTTTTTTGATTGAAATATTTTTTTCATATGTAGGTATTGTGTTTTTTAAATAATAATTTTGAAGATAGATTTATTTTTAATATTTCAAGTTTGAACACATGACGCAACTCAACTACTGTAAAAACTTAACTTTGGACATATTATATAACAAAATTTGTAAAAAATATCTAAATACCAACTCAATCAAGATTTCATCATTTTTAATAGACGGAACCAACTAATAAAGCATCGGCAAGACTAAATAATTGTATTTTGATGACTCAATTTGATTTTACTTTTCAAAAATGGAAGTCGAGCGATAAAAGCACGGCTGTATGCGAACTACTGTCTGTTCATGGCTTTCCTGCGGTTACGTCATACTTTTCCGTCTCTCTCTTACACATTGAAAAAAAGTCACGTACGTCTGGACGAGGGTCTTTTGGATCAATTTGACAAATGTCACTTGTGGAGCGATCAATCTACGACACACTGCCAAACGTCAAATACTCAAAGACATATCTCCTTCATATTACCCAAAATAGTCAACACACTTCCCAAAGAAATAAAAAACGCACACAATTATAATAAAATAAAAAACGTAATAGAGTCTTGGTTAACAAGTGATTTCGATCAAATCTGCTATCAAATAACCTGTTTCAATAGTATATCAATGTAGATTAAGTATTAAGTAATAAAAATGTCTGCCTACTGTAAAAACCACTTGGTCCTTGATGTATGTACAACACTTGCCTCTAATTTAAGGAAAATGATACTTTTAGTTTTAGCATAATTATAATCTTAAGGTGCACACACAGACTCCAGTCCATCGTGCTCTAGAACCATATCATATGTTCCTTTAATATTATTTTGATTGGGAAATATATACTTTTTGATTTTGATTTTTGTGACGTGACCGCAGGAAAGCCATGAACAGACTGTATGCTACACCCCAATCAAATCCGCGAAAACCTCAAATTTTGAAAATAGTTGCAAATTATGGGGTGACCCTGATTTTATGATCGGCAGTGTATCAGAACAAAATTTAGACCCACTATATTTTGAGCTCGTCCTAATTTTTTTGAGGGAGCGGTGACAACTGAAAATGTCAAAATGACAGCTGAGGTCCTTTTCCAAAGCAAAAATCAGAAGAAAAAGATCGAGTGATACCTCATTTCGAAAGGATGTTCAACCTTTTAACACGCTGGAGGTTTGAAGTCGCTGACTTTTGTTGATTTTTCAATATTGAGCAAATATTTTTTCAAAACTGCGCCCAATTACCGTTTTGATATAATAAAAATGCAGAACGTGCTAATTCAATGATATAGTCTAGCAAGAACGAAATTGTCGACTGTCACAAACAGTTTTCGTAGTCGCATGCATCACTGAAATCATGTATAAATTTGTCTTCAAAGTTGAAATTGAACAAAATTAGTTTGGGTTAGTTTGTATTTGGTAAAACATGAATGTCGCCTTAGCAACATCCGAGGCGACATCCTTATTGTAAAGTCTGAGCTTGACGAAGGACAGACAAAACTTTGCATGCGACATGGCAACACTGTCGACAGCCGATAATTTCGGTCTTGCTAGATTTTAGTTCATTTATTGGGGATCCATGTTTCGTTCTTCTATTAAACAGTTCAAAAGTCAGAGGGGGGCAGTAAACAATTTAAGTGAATATACAGTGTGATCCATTTGTTTTCGGGTCACCTCAAAAGAAAGTTTATCAATTGTCCGAGCAAAATCGTGTTCAGGGATGCCAAATCCAGTGGCACACATAATTGTTTTCCAAAAAATAGACTGATATCTGATTCATCAAAATTTTTCACCTGGAAACTGGCAAAGTAGACCTTGGGTTCAGTATGAGCGAGGTCATTTTTGGTGAGAAGATACAGTTTGTCAAGCTCTACAATTTCAAAAAAAACTTCAGACAAATCGGTCAATCAATAAACTTTTTTTTATGGTGGACAATGTTGCTTTTATTTTCACAAATCTGTAAAAATTCATGGTCAATTGACCAATCGCTTGTTATTCAACTTTTTTGGAACTTCAGTTTCTGGAATATTACGGTCAAATAAATCTCTTGAGTTCAATTTTGAATATTGAAAATTCATACAGCTTAATAATAATTGTTGAATCAGCAGAACGTTTTCGTAATCAGAAACGAAGTGGATAATAATTAACCCGATTTGATGCTTGAACTCAACATTGAAGCTGATCTATAATTAGCTTCTGATTCTTGTCTTGACATGTTCTATTTTTTTGTGAAGATGATTTTCATCTGAACGAAGCTGCATCAATATTTTTTGACCCAACTCACTAAGATTTTTGAATTTAGCATCTAGTAGCTGAATTTCGAATTGTCAAGGCTGGCACCTTTTGGGTTGAAAATCAAAAATCCTATTATTGAAGCTGATGTTTGGATGGAATACCGCCTTTGAAGCCTTCTGTTTGTGAAGCTCATTTAAATCAAAGCGCCTAGATATTTGCGAATAAATTGATTTTCAACCAATTTGGCCACCACTGACCGTTGTTCTGATAAGCATCGGTAATGAGATTTTTTTGTGAAGCTGATGAAGCTCTCTATTGCGAAGCTGATTTTTTGATTGAAATGAAGCTGTACATAATTTTCTCATTTATAAAAATAGTTATTTATGGTTCTGGTGCATTATGTTGGAATTGAGTCTCGCGAAGAGGATTTATACCACGAGGCCGTTTGGCCGAGTGGTATACATTCTCAAGTGACTTGGGAGCAAAATGCACGAGTGGCATACAATATTTTATGCAACAAATTATGAGATAATTATGAAAATCTCAGTGTCAAAATGACTAGACAGTGACATCTTTACATTTTGGTCAAAATTGGTTATTGTTTGTTTGGTTGCCATCAGGAAAACATGATATGTTTTTTGTTTGTTTGCCACGGGAACATGAGTTATAATAATCCATAACTCAATAGTGACTAGGGAGTTATGGATTATAACACACTAGTGTGTAATTTGACACTTCACTTGTCCAAAATGACATCAATAATGACATATTTAATCATGTGTTGGATAGAATAAATCAAAGAACAAATGAAGAACTGGAGATCAAGAACTTTTTGATTTTTCCGAAATTGTTACAAAGAAGACATTGGAACCTTTGAGCTACATTTCTGGGAAAAAATTCATCAGAATTGATTAGGAAATGGCTAGGTTATGGAGCAGGAATAATCAAATTTTGCTCCAGATAATTGCATAAGCAAATGGTATCTAGTCATTGTTACAGCCTCAACTCAAGTTGAATCAGTTTTTTTGAAAGTCAGGTAGAGTTAACTAGCGTGAAAAACATTTTTTTTCTTAAGTCAAGTTAAGAAAAGATTTTTAAAAATTGTCTCAATAAGTTATGAACCTTTTCTAGTAAATAAAAAACTATTGTCATTTTTGAATAGATACCTATGTTATGAAACTATTGAAGTAATAAAGAATTGTTAGCTACAACTCGATCAGTAATGAAAACAAAAAAAAACACAATGATTCAGTATATTTTGAGAAAATACAATTAGATAATATTCATAAGTTTTTAGAATATTGTTTTTAATGGAGCAGATTGGGTAGATCATTTTTTCGAATGAAGAAATGGATGTCGTAGTTTCTCAAGATGTGAAAATATCCAAAAAAATTAAGATAACATAATAATGACAATATGGGGCAAACTGACCAAACAGACTGAAAATATTCCACAACACTATTAACTCACCCTCGAACTCCAAAATCCGCAAAACTCCACCAAACTCCCTCCGTCTTCTCTCACTGATTCCAAAACCAAGAATGAACAGCTTCTTCTGGCTAAACTCCGAGGAGAAACTTGCGCATCTGAACCACCTGTGGATTCTGTATTTTGAAGTCTTTCTGGCAAGTTCAAGGGCGATTCGTTCGGGGGTTTGTTGACTTATTGAGGTAGAGTACAGGAGTTGAAGTGATTGACAGGGTCTGGCTATTGTTTAGTCTTCTCTTTTGTTTTGAAGCTGATTTATTATGTATGAGATGAGCTCCTTCGGATTGATTTTCTCTGTCATGTTTTGCTGTTCTAAGTTGTGAAGTGTGGTAGAACATTTGCAGTGTTCTTCTTGTGGCTCAGAGCTCAGCTTTTTCTTTAATCAATCATCAAATCACTTTTGATGATTTTCTAGAGAAATGTGACTAAACGATTGTCGTTTCTGAAGCTGAACATAGAGTTTTGACCGTAATCACCTATTCCACTTTCCTCCACATTTTTTGATCGTTTATCAGAATGCTCGGTCTAGACCTTCGAATATTCATCAATGTATACAATACAAATTCGTGAGTGTCGCGCTATTTAGGGATTTTGGCAACAATTCGTTTTTTATCATTCTATACATTGTAGGAGCCTATGGGGAATATAAACCAAATTTCAATTTTGTTATAAACTCTGATTGATGACTCATATTCTATATTATTTGAGTCATGAATCAGTTGATTTTGATGCAAGAATCTAGTAAAAAAATGAAAATTTTCTTTCAAGAGGATCAAATCACTTGAAATTTGATTATGGTTCTCCAAAAGCATGTAGGACCTTTGGTGTTAGAAAACCATTTCTTGTTCGACCCCATTTTATTCGGAAAGTTTTTCTCGTGGATTTGCACGACCATGTCTTACAAAAATAAAAAATTGGTGACGAAATTATTGAAGGGTAATTTTGTAAAAACGAGTCTCCAAGGAACTTTTTCTTGTCTAATTGTTCCAGAAATACAAATATTCTATCCATATATTTAGCTTGGTTGAAGCTTCATATCAATGTCTCCAATTTATTGACTAGTGAAACTTGGAAAATTATCAAAGCTGAATGAATTTCAGTTTGCTGATGAAGCTGATACTTATTCAAATTAAGCTATCACAGTATGCTTATATCATCTTGTTTGGCAACTGATTAAAGCGGAACAAGTTTAACAAAGATCTATGAGTCTATCAAGATGTTCAACCATCTGCCAAGAGACATTAGAACGTCGCCATCACTTCGTGTGTTCAAGGCAAGAGTGAATCGGATTCTTAAAGAAAAGGCCTACTACGATTCGAGTAAAATGGAGGTTGAGAAGCTGTCCTTGGAGGCTAAGGAAAGTGCGATAGCTCTGAAGGAGTTGCAGATTGTCAATAGGAAATTGGAGGAATCTCTGGCTGATCTGAGGGAGCAATTGAAGAAGCCATGGGACGATGATGACTCATTTGCGGATAATCGTTCTGCCCAGACTTTATTTCGCGATGCAGGTGGTCGGGATGTTGTTAGGAAGAATAAGCTACGAATATTGTCTGATGAAACCGGACGGAAGCTGAGTAAGTCTTTGCATAGCTCATGTTTGTCTGGACAGTTTGATATACAGTCGACGATTAAGCCCGGCGCTCACTTCAATAAGGTGATGGATATTTCTCTGAGAGAGGTATTGAAGGAGGATGATTTTTTCATAATAAATGCTGGAAATAATGATATTTTAAATGGCAAATTTCCTAGTTTTCGTGATATTTTGAATTTTGTAAGAAGTTGTCCTAAGTCTAATTTTATATTTTTGTCGGTGCCCGAACTTAAATTAAACTCAAGGTTACTTCAGAGAGTAGATAAATTCAATAATAAACTCAAAGAATTCATTCACAGAATAAATACATGCATTCCTGGAACCATTCATTATGTTGATTCTTCTAAACTGGCGACGGCTTTCAAAGAGGTGTGTGATAGGATTCAGAATCGGAAGACATTTTCCGGTAAAAACTTGATTTTCATTGAGCCAGTAACGGATGATGTGGGTCTGGAAGCGAGTGTTGATTCTGACTTAGTCGTGAGGGTTTCTACGTGCGAATCGGATAGTGATACTTTGGGTTCGGTGGAGGTTATCGATGTTTCTCAGAACTTGACCTCTGGTTCCAAGGGTGTTGTTCTTCAAGTTCCGGATCAGAGTCTCTCTTCCTGCTTGGAAGGGGGGCCAGATGCGAATACGGCTAGCAATAATTCTAAGCAGATTAAGTTTTTTCGGGGTCGAACAAGCTCGGCAGTCTAATGAAGATATCTTGGGTTTTGCGAGGGTGGTTAATGAGAATGAATATTTTTTCAGCATTTTGTATTTGAACATTCAATCACTAAGAAACAAAACTAATGATCTATTTTTGCTTTTGGAATCGTATCAGTTTCCTGCCCTAGTTGGACTGACGGAGCATTGGCTGAGGCCCGTTGAAGTCTTTTACGTTCCCAAATACGTGCCTCTCTCCTCATTCTGCAGATCTGTTGCTAGGCATGGGGGTTCCTTGATTATGGTGAGGGAGGATATTGTTGAGAAACTTCAGTTCTCTGCGATTGACACGTTCAACGATTTCAATGAAGAATTTACTTTTGAGTTGTCCGTTGTGAGATCGGGTAACTATAATCTTTGTATTGTTTGTGTTTATCGGAGTCCTTCGTCAGACGCTTCTCAATTTGTCGACAGGTTGGAGAGTTTGTTTTCAAGGTTGCCAAGGAATGAAAGAATCATGATTGTGGGAGATTTCAACATTGACTTTCTGGATTCGACTTCCCACTCTAGGTTGGCATTATCAATGTTACTGCAATCATATGATATTACAATGCATGTTAATCTACCCACCAGAATTACTGGAAGATCTGCTTCTCTTATTGACTATTGTTGCTCTAACTTGGGCGTGATGATCGAATGTCTTGTTGAACCATCCGGTATTTCGGACCATGAATTGATAACTGCAGGTATGTACCTAAACAAATTTCCCATCAGACAAAAATGCAGGATGGGACGCCTCTTTAGCACCACTAACTATAAAAAATTTGGTGAACTTTGTTCTTCCGTTGATTGGTTCGAGATTTTTAGAGTGTTCGATGATGTCTCCTCTCCTGTGACTTCGTCGTTGCATCCCTTGAATTCTTTTCATTGCCTACTCAGACATTGTTTCTGTAAAGCCTTTCCGGTCCAGAAGATTAATTCAAAAAAGAAAAAATTGTGGATCACTAAAGGTCTGCGGACGTCTTCCAGAAACTTGAGGTGTCTTCATAGTATGAAAAGATTCACTACCAATCCCGCTTTCCATGCATATTTCCGCCGTTACCGTTTAAATTATAGGCATCTGGTAAGAATTGCAAAGGAGAAATACTATAGTGAACGATTCAGCAACTCCCGTAATCTCCAAAGAGAGAGCTGGTCCATAGTTAACGAGATTAGAGGGAAAAGCAGGGCATCTACTGTACCTTCCGTGTCTCCTTCTTGTTTGAATGACTTTTATTGTTCGATTGCTGAGTCCTTAACCAGGAGTATACTTGCAAATACTGATCCTCTGATATACTTGGAACATCACAACGCAGTTGGAACTTTCTTTTTTATCCCAACTGACGAACTTGAAATTCGGGATTGTCTCCTTGAGATTGGCAATGGTGGATCTTCTGGTGAAGATGAACTGTCTGCAAGGATCTTGTTGTCGCTTCCTGGGAGCGCAGTTTCTGCTTTGGCGGAGGCAATAAACTATTCATGGAATTCTGGCCTGTTTCCCTCTTGTTTGAAGATAGCAGAGGTTATTCCAATTCACAAGGGTGGTGCCCTTGATGATCCCAATAATTTCCGGCCTATTTCACTTCTGTCAGTCCTGTCTAAACTTATTGAGAAGCTTGTGAAGAGAAGAATGCTGACCTTTCTCAAAACTAATAGTATTTTACACCCAAATCAGTATGCATATCAATCCGCTTCGGGAACTACTGATGCTATTTACAACTTACTGGAGACGGTTTACTTGGGTATTAATGATGGTGAGAAGGTGGCAACTGTATTTTGTGACTTGTCTAAAGCTTTTGATTGTGTTAATCACCAGATTCTTTTACAAAAATTACATGTGTATGGCTTTAGGGGTATTTCCAATGATTGGTTCGGGAGTTTTTTGTCTGAGAGATTTCAGCGAGTTGTGGTTGGTCAAGCTACATCTGATTTATCCATTACGAGATGGGGAGTCCCACAGGGCTCTGTTCTTGGTCCACTTTTATTTTTGTTATATGTAAATGATTTGCCGCGGTTGCCAATCCGGGGTACTATCACCCTCTTCGCTGATGATACGTCTATTGTTTGGCGCCATAAAGATGCTGCTCAATTAGAGGAGGTTATAACAGCTGACATGGTTCTAATCAAAAACTGGTTCAATGCCAATCTTTTAACTCTTAATGTAGATAAAACACACCTCATTTCCTTCAAGGGATCCGTTGATGCGGCTCTTATTGACTCTTGTCCATTGGCTCAGAGTAGCTGTTCCAGGTTCTTGGGTGTAATGGTCGACAGAGATTTAAAATTTGATCAGCATATTGCCAGGGTCTGTGGGCGTGTGGCATCTGGGTGCTATGCTGTTGGTGTTGCTGCGGGAGAGCTGGGCTCTGGAGTGGCGAGAAGTGTGTATCACTCTTTGGTGGAGTCACACTTACGCTACGGAATTGCATTTTGGGGAAATGCTAGTCAATGCTTATTGAATTCCTTGTTTGTCCTGCAGAAGCGGGCGGTTCGTTCCTTGTATGGTGTGCCTCCTCGCGAATCGTGCAAACCCCTGTTTACGAGGTATAAAATATTGACCCTGACGTCCATTTTCATTTTGGAGGTAGCAACTATAATTTTCAAAGTGCAGAGTAGATTGCCTCGTCCTTCTCATGATCATTCGACTCGTCAGGGAAGCAATCTCCTTCTGGTCAGACCGTCATCATCCCTTATTAAAAAATCCATTATTTATGATGGACGTAGAATTTTCAATTCTCTGCCTTCAGGAATAACTCGTAGCACAACAGTTAAAAGATTTAGGACACTTCTATGCAGGTTATTGTATGTGAAGGCTTATTATAATTTATCAGAATATTTTTGTGATACTTTTTAGATTTTATTCATACTAAACTTGTCTTCGTTATATTGTTCAATTTTATATGCATGTTATTCTTAAATGTATTTTAACCGTATTTTAATATTTTATGTACCATTTTTTAATTTATTCTATAGTATACAGTGCTTTGTCAACAAATGACGTTCATTTATGACAATAAAGTATTTATCAATCAATCAATCAATCGATACCACTGAATTCTATGCCGATGATTTATCTGAATAGATATTATTGTGATATAATTAGGATAATTTCATGTTCCGATTATACAGTTCGTCCTTCCGTTGGAGATTTTTGATTTTGTATTTGTGTTATTATTTATTTATTTGTGTATTTGTTGTGTTATTATTTTAGTAATTAATTTGTCCTCCTTTTATTCACTTTACTTATTAACTTGGCTTTGTTACAAATATTCTATATTTCAAACAATAAAGCAATTTTGATTTGATTTGATTTGAAAGCAACAAAGGTGGTGGAAAAATTGTTGACGTGTTGAAGCCGGTTCAAGATCAAGTCCCAGTATCTGTCTATACAAATTCAGCTATTTCCTGATGGCTGTCATTGAAGTAATAGACTTCAAATCTGTATTAGAATTTTACAAAATTTATCTTTGTGGCTGAGTTTTCTCTCGAATAATATTGATGAATAGATAATAATAATAAATAAATATGTTTGTTTCGTTCCCACTTTGTTTTATGTTTGTTTTGTATTTTGGAATTGCGCTGCTTGCAAATTCAAATATTCGGTTTTTGTTGTTAAATCACAATTTTATACTGCTAGGCTTATTTCCATTGCTCCTGTTTCCTAATTACCCGACCGATACACCTAATCGATCTTGATACACTAGTGAAAGATTCTGATCAACCTTATCCTTGGGTAAGTCGAGCCTTGATCAAGACATTTTCCATTTTTGATCATTTTACATATTAATATATTATTTCGTGCAACTCAAAAAATATTGATATCCCTCCGATTCCACAGCGAATCTATCCAAAAGAACCAGAATGTCATAGAATTATACAGTCCACTTAATCGTCACCTATCATGATTGACGCGTTAATATCGATTCTGAGTGGAGAAGCTGACCAAGCAGATATACATACAGATAAAGTTTATTGAAAGCATTGGTGAGACAGACCACAAATCGGAATTCGAAGGTTTTGAAGCACATTTTTGAAGCTAAATCTAGCTAAAAATAACGTTGTTGACACGTTATTGATGATTCTGAGTGAGAAAGCTGATTTCCATACAGTCAAAACAAACCAACACAAATCAGACTTTGGGAGCTTCAAACCCAATTTTTGAAGCAGAGTGTGGTTTGAAATATCCTTTATGGGCGTTCACATTGATTCCGGGTGATGAAGCTGATCAAACTGACTTTCATACTATTATTGGAAGCAACTCAATATTTGTACACGTGACTCAATAAGCCTCAATAGTTGAGCTAATTCATCAAAATATGCAGCTGATGAAGATAGTTTTGCTATTGTTGAAGAAGAGTACAAATCTGATTTCAAAAGTTTCAACCAAGTCTCTTTTTATATGTTGTACGTTGACTTCGCTGGTGAAAGTAATGAAGCTGGTTATCATACAGATAAAGCCAACCCATGCTTTGTTCACAGCTAAATAGCCTTTCACAAGTTCAAAAGATTTCAACTTATTTGCTTATTCTCCATATGCAGCTGATGAAGCTGATTTGATAATTTACGAAACTTATTTGAAACTTGTGTGCGCATCATACAAGTAAGACAAAACATATATTTGACAAGGGGAAGCTGATTTTAAATGAATATGACCAAAATTCATTATTGAAGCTGACTTACGATTGGATTAGCTCCAATATTTATACCAGCTCGTAGATCTTTTTATGGGGTATGGAGCTGAGTTCTCTCTTGAAGGTAATGGTTTGGTTAGAAATAAAGCTGCTGGCACGCAGTTTGTTGTCGCTATAGCAATTGTTAACCAAGGTGAAGCTGATGTCTATCAGCGACTTTGAAATTGTCACCAACGGTGAACACAAAACGAGTTATTGCTGATTTTCACAAACATATTATTTTCTTGCTTGAAGGAGATCCAAAGGTGGAGTCAAAATAAATTACATGTTACCCTACAATAATTCTGGATTTTGAGCATGTTCCAAGTTTCAGCTGTTATTTCACAGTGAAATGGGCCTATTGAAAATTGAAACTAATTTTGCTAATTGAAAGTAGCTGCTTCCACTCAATTTGTTAGACCGGCTGCAAAATCTTTTTGTTAAAAATGGAGAAGTGATTATCTTACTCGGTCAAGTCGTGAAGCTATGATTAATATGTTGACGTGATAGTCATTTTGATTTTTTCCAAAACTAGTTTTTCACCTGCTTTTACATCAAATTCATGTTGATTTTTGACAGTGAAGCAGATTTTTTTTTCAAAAGTAGTTTCATTGAATTAATTTTACCTCAACTTATTTCACTGTTAACCTATCCAACACATGCAGCTGTTCAAATTTGACAAAATTGAATTGGTTTTATTCAAATTCTCCAAGTTTTATCCTCAAAGTTTGGATTGAATTGTTTTTTCCGTGTTCCGTGAAGTTGATTTTCATGAGAATGAAGCTTGGTCAGCTTAGTCAAAATGTTTCTTAATAGAACAAAATCATTCTGCTAATCAATGAATTATTCATTGAAGCGGACTTATTTATGAGTAATCTATTTTGGGGCATCAATGCTGTTGCTGTTTGTTAACTGGCTCTCTTGGTTCACCAAGATAAAGTCAACTCAATGTACATATTACAGCAAAACCAGCTTTAATGAATCCAAACTAATTTGGTAACCGTCCCATGTAATGATTAACGAAACTGATTTGAAACTTGTGAGCAGATTCACACAAACTAGATCAAATTTATTTTGTGAAGCTGATTTTAATTTGAAATTCATTATCGAAAGTGATATCCAATTCCTGTTTGGATTATTCCTTTATCAAATAAGATTTTGAAGCTGACTTTTCTCTGGAAGCTGATGACCTGGATATCGATGAAGATGCCGCAGTTGGTTTTCGTTACAATGAATATGAACTGAGGTAAAACTGAATGAACCGACCTGATCTGATTCACGAATGCAGCTTTGAAGCTCACAAAAGCCATTGTTGATTTTCCAACAATTGTAACGGAATGAAAGTATTGAAAAATTCATGGTCGAGTGATTTTCAAGTCAAAGAACCAATTGCTTGTTTCTTTACGATTCTGGAACTTCTGTTTCAGTTGGAATTCTACGGTGAAATGGACCCTTTGAACTCAATTTTGAATATTGCAAAAGTTCTGGTAATTAAAACGAAAAACTGTGTAGAATAGTCTGGGAAATTATGAAGAAAATGGACTTAACAGTTGAAGCTGCTTGCAACCTATCTCGTTGTCTTCAAGATTGTGGAGAAATGTTTCACTTTAATAATTATTGTGGCCAGAAATGTATCACCTTCGAAGCTTGAAATCATCATTGAAGCTAAACTGTGATGGGCACCTGATTTTTGTATTGATATCTTTATTTGTGAAGATTGATCAATATTGATCTGCTGAACTTTTTTGAATGACCAAGCACTCAGCTACTAAATGTGCAGCTGATTTCCACTTTGAAGAGGCTGACACGTTTTGGTTTGAAAATTGAATAACTAATCATTGAATCCAAAATTCGGATGGGATATCGTGTTTGAGGCATTCATACAAATTCTGTTTGAATGAACACGCACAAGTATTTGCAAATCAATTTTTGATTTTCAAAAAGTCCGACCGCTTTTGATGGTGCTGAGATTTGTTGTGCGGCTGATGAAGCTAGCAATCAAAGGTGATTTATTGATTACAATAAGCTATTCATCTGTTTATAATATGAATAAATAAAATAAGGAACAAATTAAAATCGGGTTATCATTATCAAACAAGTATTGAGAAAATGATCAAAATCTACCGGTTTTTTTGGAAATTTTTAGAGAAAGAAAACGGAATCTTTGAGCTACATCATCAAAATTGATCAGGAAATGGCTAAAGTTATGAAGCCTCAAAAATCAGATTTTGTCATGGATAATTTTTATAAGCAAGTGTCTCGACATTGTAACCTCAACGACCTCGACTCAGAAACTACCATTTTTGACAATTTCACAGAAAAAAATTAGATGAAAAATCAACCTTCTATAAAAAAAATCATATTATGATTTTTTTTTTGCAATCAAGAAAGATGTGGAAACGTTTCAAAAAAATGAAAACATGACTTTATCACTTATCAAGTAGTTGTAAAATATTAAAAAGTGGATTCCCTAAAAAAAAACAAAATGAGAGTCATAATCAAACAAACTATCAAATTATTCATGAAATAAAAAACATAACTCAATAAGCTATAACAATATTTTCAAATAGAAGAAATGGCTGTCATAGTTGAACAAGTTGTGGATATTTTCATAAAAAAAAATAGATGCTAGTCATAACCCAATCCAATAACCCCCAGTTTTTGAACAACAAGATATTTTCGATAAGTCTATTGATTGGATAAACAACCATACCTCAATGAGATACTTAATGTTTTTTATGTCAACTTATCGGATCCATAGGTTAGTTTCAAATGCTGAGAAACTGGGCATAAGTCAAGTACCTATATATTTTTGAAATTAGGCAAGTGATGTTTTTCTTAATGAAGTCAACATTATGAACATAAAATATTCCAAGAAATGGCAACAAAGAACATGATTGTTATTATAAAAAATTGAGGCATCAAAAACTGAAAATTGACCAAAAAATCTAAAACGCTACAAACTTCGAACTCACCCGCGAACTCTAAACGCAAAACTCCACCAAACTGCTGCGTCTTTTCTCACTGATCTGAAAACCGAGAGTGGCCAGCTTCTTCTTGCAAAACTTCAAGGAAAATCTTGCGCACTTGAACCACCTGTGGATTCTGTATATTGTGGTGTCTCTGCCAAGTTCAAGGGCGATTTGTTAGGGGGTTTGTTGACTTATTGAGGAAGAGTTGAGGGCTTGGAGTGATTGACAGAGCCCCGATAATATTGGTTCAGTCTTCTCTTTTATTTTGAACTTGATTTGTATTGATTTTCTCCATCTTGTGCACGTGATGAAGCAGTCTTGGGAGTAGACGAATGTGGTTGGTGTTGCCATTAAACAACTGCAGTGCTGTTCTTGCGGCTACAAGCTCGGCCATTTCTTGATCAATTTTGTTTATTTTTTACAGAAATGTACCTCAACGAATGCCTTTTCTGAAGCAGACTCTGTGTTTTCAAATCCTCTCTCGTCTTCCACTTTCCCCCACATTTCCCAATCTTATTATCACAATGCTCGGTCTAGACTTCAACACCTCCAAAAATTCTTTAACATATTCATACAATAGAAATTCGTGACTGTCGCGCTGTCGGCCATTTGCCGAAAATTTGATTGGTGATGCCGATTTTATCGAACTTACGATACATTGTGAAAGTTGAATCGCATACGGGGAATATTTTAGTGATTCACTTTGCCTTTATAAGCCAAATTTCAATTTTGGTATACATTAATTATTGTTTCTTGCATAAAAATCGAGTTTGGCAACTCTGAAGTTATTATTATGGTATCTCTGGCTGATTTACTTGTCCGATATAGTGAGAACATAATGGTTGAGACACATTCATCAAAAATCAAGGATTATTTTTCTCGAGAAAACACTCGGACACATGTTACATTTTAAATCGTCTATGTGTAAGCCCAATTCTTATTTTTACTTCACTTTGTCTAGTTAACAGGTCTCAATTATACACTGGTAGACGTCATAATATTATTTTCTATGTAGTAAGTCCTAAAGATGGAGATGATGAATCCCCGAAACATTGACTCATACAATAAATAAGATCCACCCAAGGCCAACTAGTATTTTGGATACTATTCGTCATAGAGGCTTGCGGATTTTTTTTTATTACCAAAACGGCCAAGAGAAAAACCTGGAAAATATTATCAAGTTTCTGAAATGGTCGCTAGGGAGCTTAACAACCAACACCAAGTAGATATGCTCTGTATTTTTGTGGCATCTTTGATTCACCAGATTTTCTTGAGTATTTCGCCTCACCATATCAAAAAACAATCAAACTAGTGTTGTTGTAATATACCGGATCTTCTATATTACCTGAAAAAAAGTCTATTAGTAAACAATAAAACCAATCAATATCAAACGTTTTGAAAGCAAATCTGCTTCCGTCGTCAGTGGAACCTAAAAAAGGAACAATTAATTCAAACTCAAATATCGTTCATTTTTGTGTGATTTCGCAGTAAAATTGGCTTTTTTGTGTTTATGGCACAAAATATATCACTTTTACTGACATTGAACTGTATGGTGTTGACTGTTTAACTTTACATATTGTGAAGAAACATTCCCAGTGGTATGATTTTCCAAGGCGGCCGACAGCGGAGACGACGGCGTTTCGACCATTGTGTCTCTCTTGAATATGTCGGCTCTTGTCACATGTTCGAACTACTATTTCCTATAATGATCTAGTATTTTCGGTCGCCTATATCTAGAATATTGGAGAACTTTCGCCATCTATCCAGGAAAGAAAGAGGATATAAAAGTTCGTCATTTGAGGAAGGGAGTTCAGTTGTCTTTTAGTGATCGTTGCATTAATTGTAAACGGGCACTTCAAAACCATAAATAAGAGACTGCACATGAATAATTGTCAGTAAATAAATCAGTTAAAGTTGGACACCTGTTTCTATAGCCAAAAAATTATAACATTGGTGTCAGAAGTGGGATTTATTGTGTGCTATATAAACGAACATAGATATTCGCTTTAATGGCTACGAAACTAGTGCCCTTATCCGGATTGAAGGTTGCCGAGTCGAAGAGGGAGTTGGAGGAGCGTAATTTGGATACGAGTGAAAAGAAAGCTGATCTACAACAACGGCTTCGTGAGGCTTTGATGAAAAAAGGCATGGATCCTGATACGTTCCAATTTGGAATTCCTATTCCCATGGCGGTGGAGAAATTATCGAAACCCTTGAAAGATAAAATAAAGTATCAACTTCAAGAGAACTCAAGGAAATTGGAGAAGTCGGAAGAATCTTCAAGAGCTTTGGAAAAAGAGTTCAAAGAATCCTAAAGAGCTATGGAAGAAAGATTGGAAGAGAAGATCAAAGAGACTTCTAGAGGTATGTAGGAGAAAATCAAGAAACAACTGGCCTACAACTACAACCACTTGAAGGATTAGGTAGCAGAAAAAATCGGGAAACAGCTAGAAGATACAGTGAAGACTCTGGAAGAAGAAATAGAGCAAATGAAAAACAAGGGAAGTATATAACAGTGATTGTTTGGTGACGAATAAGTGGACCGTATGATTCTCTGACTTTCTGGTTCTTTTCGATTCGTTGTCGAATCGGAAGGATATCAATATTTTTCAAGTTTCACGTAATAATATGATGATAATATGTAAAATGATCAAAATGGATAATTTCCTGATCAAGGCTACCCATGGATAAGGTTGATCAGGATCCTTCACTATTGTATCAAGATCGATTAGGTGTATTGATTGATTGCAAACGGTGCAGATCAATTTCGTAACAAAGAAACGTGGTCCACAAACCCAAAACAAACAAAGTGGGGACGTAACAGTGATTATGAAACAGTCAGAAGTGACATTCGGGAGCCAAGTGCTAAGATAGAGGCTGATACCGTCAGAGTTTACATCAAAGCCCCTCAATCTGTCCTGGAAGCATTTTCACTAAATATAACCGATTACAGCGCAAGACCCGCCCCCAATATTTGATTCTTAACTATAATCAAATACAGCACACAACTCTCAAGTCTAACCGATTACCGATTACAACTCACCGTGAGTTACTGAGAAATATGGCACAGTACAAATGAATAAAAGTTCATCAATTGAGACACATTTTCTCAAATTTTCTCAAACAAAACAATGTCTCATTGAAACAACCCTGTCTCTTTTGAATTCCACCTAACGAGCCATAGATTCGGACGATATTGGATGTCTGATTTTTAATTTTTTTCCTCCCTTGCTTTGGCATATTTTTCTTCTACTACGTGCATCAGTTGGTTGGACTTTTATTGATTTTCCTTTTCGCCTGATCCATTGTTTGTAAGCTTAAAATGAATACAATTGACTCCCAGTGTTTATAACCTTCAGATTTCCCACAAAGTTCTCTATTAAATTTGTATTACAGTTTTCATTTTGTGTTAACTTCAAATCAAAATTGTAATTCCTGGATGGTCTCACAGGATAATATTATTATTTCTCATGTTAGTCATGGAATCCGATTGTGATTCGTCTATAGTCAGATTCGTCAATTATTTATTTGATTTAGTAAAGGGTTCCTCTGAGTTCTTGGATTGGTCATTCTCTATCATGTTTTCAAAAAAAGGAATATTTTTTTTTCCTGATGCTAAATGAACGATATGTTTTCTGGCATCTACCGTCAGCGGACTACATGATGTATTATCTAGGTATATCAAATTAATTTTCCACAGCGCATGAGTTTTTGCAGAATGCTTCTCCAGTATCACTTACACTTGTGCATTTTGTAAGAACAGTGTAGTGTATATTTTTGTCTGGAGATGACGAAACAAAAAGTTGCATCATCCATTTTTGTGACTATGAGAGAGTTTTGATTTTGAACTTTTAGTAATTTAGATCATGTCTGGCGCCTTTTGTGGTAACTCTCTAGAGTCGATTCACAATCAAAAGTCATCAAAATTAAATAGATTTCACTTGATTAGACTGATACGACATAGCGAAACGATTGAACTGATCACATGTGTTGATTTATCTCAAGTGAGCGTTCAGTCGTTTCGCTGTGTCTTGTCACGTCTAGTCTGTTCACCTACTTTTCGTGTGACTTGGCTGTGAATCAACTGAAGTGAATCAACTATAAAATTCAACAGCGCAACACCTTTTTTGAATGTAATGTTTCTGTCCCTACGCCACGAAAACCCCCTTCTTAAAATTTTTCAAGTTTTGTATGTGGTAATGTGGTCATAAAATTTCATTTATATGATCTACAAATCAAACCACAAATTATTCAGTGGTTAAATGACACATTCATTATCTTCTGAATGTATGGCTTATAAGTCGAAATTCAAAAGATACTGGATTATTCCAATAAGACATTTTTTGGTTAAGAAAATGTGTACTTGCTAAGCTTTTCAACGTTTTTCGTCATCGATTGATGATGAACTATCCATTTGCACTGTGCCATATTTTTCATTTATTCACGGTGAGGTGTAATCCGTTAGACTTGGGAGCAGTGTGCTCTATTTGGATATAGTTTAGAATCAAATATTGGGGGGCGTGTCTTGTGCTGTGATCGGTCATATTTAGTGAAAACGCGTCCTGGAAAAATTACCATAGCCAGTTCCAGGCAGTAGCAAGGGCAAATGGATGGAGTTGAACCAAAAAACCCTTGGCATTGACACAGACACTTCGTGGGAAGGCAACGGAACATCTGCTGACGCAGAAGAGCAGGAAGACAACGATGTTTTGGTCAAGCATTGGGAGCTGCGATATGAACAAACTCAATCAGAGCACGTCTACTGTAGTGTCACCCTGTATATCAGTTTGTGGTTGTTCAATCAACATTCGTGTAATATCTAAACACGCTGAATATGCATGCTAACAAGGCATCGTTCTCACGAGTCAAGATTCAGGAGAATATAATTGACCTCGATAGACATCACCTAGAGATAGCAAGTGTTGTCAAAGGGCGGACCATGTCGGCCCGGCCCTTGGCTGTCTTAATGTGCCCCATCCAACACACACTACACTACTATACTCTCAGCTGAAAAACCGCTCTCAGAAGACCAACCAGAGCTTGCAGGAGTTTCAAGCTGATGTAGCTCGACTTGCACGACTGGCCTATTCAACCACGCCAGAAAATTTTATGACCTTTTTGGCCTTCAGGCCTTTTTGGATGGACTTCGAGAACAGGAGATAAGGCAGTCCTTATTACTTCATCGTCCTGACAGACTGGTGGATGCGCTGGCAAAAGCCCTGTAGACGCAAATATGAGGAGAGTCGTCAAGGAAATGAAGGCGTCCAAGCGAAGGGAGCTACGATGCTGGAATTGTGGAGAGCTGGACCACATTCGTGACTGATGCAGGAAAGAGTGACGGGCGCCTTGTTCGACGTCGGAAAAGCCAGGGAGGGTCGATGCGAAGGGGCAATCGTCGACCTGTAACCGGTATGCCTCGAAGAAAACCATCAAAGTCGCTTCTTTAGGACCCAAACAGAACAGCGTGTTTGTAGATAGCTGGATCAATGGAGAGCATTGGACTATGCTATTGGATACAGGTGCGACGAAAACGATCATCGAGCCCGATATTGTCACAGCACCGACAATGATCAAACCAACTAAGTGGCGATTACGAACTGCAATAGGAGACCTAGCAAGAAATGCTTGAGATGCCTAAAAAGAAAGTTCAACGACATCTTTGACAACGAAACGGGAGAAAAGGGTCGGACACGCGTTGTACGGCACAAAATAACCACTGAGAGTGCACGACTCATCCGCAAAACCTTTGTCCGGAGCAGGAGGAAGCGGACAAGATGATTGAGGACATGGAGAAAGACGGTATCATCGAGCCTTCAAGTAGTCCGTGGTCATCGCTAATGGTGCTGGTCTAGAAGAAGGAAGGTTCAACTCGGTTCTGTGTGCACTATCGTCAGCTGGACAACGTGACAAAAAAGGACAGCTACCCGCTACCATGAATCGATGACACCTTGGCTAGATCAAGGATCTTCTCAACCCTTGACCTAAAGAGTGGATATTGGCAGGTGGAGATGGCTCCAGAAGTTCGGTTCAGGCTTCAAAAAGCAATGAAGATCGATCATCCTCTGTAAACAAAGAACAGCTGATTTGTCTGACAGCTAGCTACTTTGAGCCCTATTTTGGCTTTGTGCGTTTCTCGTTACCAAACTCCAGTTGCTGAGGATTTGATGAGGATCTCGAAGTTCTGGACAAAAGAAAAGAACGAGCACGTAGTTGACTACGTGTCTCAACTCTAAGCCGCCTTACATCTTTGGTAAGTTTTCCTGCAAAATTATATTGTTGGTAGTATTTTGAGGGTGTTTCTCTTTTCACTTTTCAGGCTTTTTCTCTTCCGTTATTCATATTTAATCTGTGCATCCTCGTTTCCTGTTGGATTTTGTTGTTGATGGCCTCCATGCAACCTGGAAGTTATTGAGATACCTACCTTGGTGATCTTTCCCCACCAATCAGCAAAGGGACATTACTTGTTCGGGATCGACATATCCAGAAAACTCAGTGAAGAGCCGGAATCTTCCAACTCTGACCTCATACCCGAAACCTGGCATTCTTCTCCTAGAAAGATCATTTTGCTGCTGGAAAAACCCAAGGTCAGTTCGTTCCTTCAATTTCTGGGAACCATCCGTCTCGATCCTAAATCACGTAACACGTACCTATGCATTTCTTCTATATTTTGTGAAGTCAAGTTAACACGATAAAACAATCCTTCATACCTGTGTCATACTGTTCAACACTTTGTAACATAAACGCAAACGGTTAGTAAACCAATAATGGCCATTTTTCGGTAACGTTATTGCGCTTTGTTTTATAAATAATTGAGGTAAATAAGAAAGTCAGTTTTTCACTTCTTTTTTACTTGAAAATCATATTCATAAACTTTTGCTGCTGAAACGGAGCTCGCTGACGCATTTTATTTGTATTGCCTGCATTTTCTTTCACTTTTTGCACGTACTGTCATAAATATATTGACTGGTTATTATGAATTAGAATTGTAGAAACTTATCGATAAGAGGATAAATCGCTGGTTCTGCGATTTGGGTAATAACAATAAAGATTGATTTTTGGGAATTCTGTTCTTTTTGATTTTCCCGTTTTAATCTTGTTGTCATCATAAGGTGAGTATCTAAGAGGGGTTTTGCAAATGGGTGACGCCCCAATTTTGCTGTGCATAGCTCTTACTCACGAACACTCTACCCTGTGAGCTAGCTTGACCTCACTCATCGTTTTTTTCTTATTCCAGAAGACTATTATTGTCCAGTTATTGTTTCATTTACCACTGTCGGTAAACTCAATTGAAGTCCCCCCTCTTTTCTTTCCCTTTCTATTTTGAAAGTTACGAATTTTTAGTGTAACACCGTGTGAAGTTCAATACCGGCAAAAAGTGAAGGCAGTTAAAGAATAGCCAGTACCAAAGATCCTTCACGAACTATGAAATTTCCTGAGTTTGTGCACGTACTACTGGCGTTATGTCCAAGGGTTTGCCAACATCATCCGACCTCTTAATAGCTTAGGCTCACGAAGGCACAGAGGCGTTTCCACCGGGAAGAAAAATGCCAAAAAGCCCTCGTCACGTTGAAAAGGGCACTTGCCAGCTTGCCTATCCTTGGCTATACCTGAAGAGAACTTTGTCTTGGACATGGATGCCAGCAACGTAGAACTTGGTGCAGTGCTGTCCGAGATCCAGCAGGGACATAAAAGGTTCATCGGTTACTTCAGCAAAACTCTGTCGAAGCCTGAAAGGAACTACTGCTTTACAAGAAGAGAGCTTTAGTCGAAGATGTGGAGCACTTCTACAAGTACCTCCACGAAAGGAAGCTTCTGCTGAGAACAGACCAATCTGCACTCAAGTGGCTTTTACAATTCAAGAACCCGAAAGATGAATTGGCTCGTTGGATCGAGAGACTCCAGGAGTTCGATTTCAACACTGAACATCCAGCTGGATCAAGCCACAAGAATGCTGATGCCCTGTCCAGAAGACCTCTACCAGAGCTCTGTAAGCACTGCAATAGAGCTGAGGAAAAGGAAGCCAGCATGTGCAGAACAACTGTGGTAGACGACTCCTGGCAGTCTGACGCACTTCGAGGTGACCAGAAGAAAGATTCAGATCAGAAGCCAATCATCGGATGGAAACAGGCAGGCCAACGATCAACATGACAAACCGTGCAGTCCTATTTGGCGCAATGGGACTCGATGGTTCCTAGCGATTACATCCTGAAAGGAGTGCTAAAGAATCTGGATGGCACGGACGATCGGAGGCAGATAGTAGTTCCTGGAAACAGACAGGCAAAGGTTATGAGGGAGGTCCATGATGTCATCACGGGTGGACATATGGGTGTAACCAAGACGCTGGTAAAGCATCGGGAACGGTTCTTCTGGGTCAACTATCAGGCCGATGACCGGGAGTGGTACAGGAAAAGCGCCGTATGCGCTGTGATTAACGGACCTCAGAAATGCCCGAAGGCTCCTATGAGCCAGTTCAATATTGAAAGCCCGTTTGAGAGGATCGCCAAAGATGTTGCTAGACCATTTCCTGAGTCGAACGGAGGAAATAGATTTATCCTGGTCGTGATGGATCACTTCAGTGAGTGGGCCGAAGCGTATGCCTTGTCAAACCAAGAAACGGGAACGGTAGCTGATGTACTAGTCATGGAGTGGATCTGCCGTTTTGGTGTTCCATTGGAGCTGCAGTCGGACCATGTTTTTGCTGTCCACCTGATGAAGATGTCGCTGGGGAAGATTACGCAAGCAATTTTCGCACAAAGATGGACGACATACATCAACGAGTCGGTTTGAACATCCAGAGTGCTGGCGACTGGATGAAGAAGGCCTATGACGTGAACGCCGAGGAAGGCGGGTTCCAGGTGGTTGTTCACTTCAACCGTTTAGCTTGGTGAGGCAGATCAGGAAATCCGAGGAAGACATTTGACTGGAGACTTTCATTTCTCTATACTCTAATGCACAGAAAGGCCAAAATGGCGTTGTCCAAGAAAGGCAGCTAAATTTGTTCAAAGCGGCGGCCGACTAAAGACCTCATCATAAAGAGTAAACTTGCTGCTGTTTTTAAACGGAAATTCGGACAACTGGACCATCTGCGACGACAAAGGTCAGAAGTAGGTGCTCCAAATCATGGAAGGGACACGACACCTATTCTACCTTGTAACGAAGAAGCTTCTCCAATATCTGACCACCTACAGTGATGCGAGGAGAGCCCTCAATCATCTTTGAAACTTGATGATGTCACAGGACCTGATTCATTTGGCAGTCCCACAGATGCCCTATGACCGGGTAGATTGGCGAGTGGTGAGGAGCATGCTGTAGGTGATCTTCGAGGGGACTGAATAACAGACCAAACTGAAATGGTCTCATGATACCATACTCCATGAAAACGCTATATGGTAACTCACCTGTTGTTATAGTGATCAAACAAAGGAAAACGATTGAAAGGTCACGTGAGATAATCTAATCACGTGTAATTTGTTTACTTTTGGTGACTTTTGGTTGTGAACAGAGTGTAGGCTGAACCTCCTGGAGTTTTCCTTCCATCTGACAACTACGTTCCTAGCGCACGATAGGTGAGGGTCCAGACGAAGACCCCATCCCACGCTTATCGTGACAGTATTATACGATAAACTTTTAGAGTCGTTAACAATGATATTAATTTATTTTTACGTGAAACCCAAGACAACTTCATAGAACGCATCGCAGCATTATATAATAAGCCGAAGGGGGCATTTTTGAAAAATAAATTTCGCATACTTACGTAAATATAAAAATTGATTTTGATATGAGAATTAAAAATATCCGAGATATACAGGGTGTATTGTAAGTTGGGGTTTCCTTTTTAACATGAGACGGGACTTTATAAAAAAGCAAATTTCTTAAATAACATTTTCTTGAAAACTCAAAAATTAAGGAGATGTGGCTAAATAAAGTCCCTGTGTGAAAACTATATTTGATACAAAAACAAAGCTGAAATTCCAAGAAAAAGTGTAGTAGATCGAAAGAAGATGAAAATGCAAAATTATCAATAAAAGTAAAGCCTAAAGAGAAAAAAAATAAAAAGAAAGTAAAAATGTATCGAAGATTCTGTTACCAAGTCCTGTCTCATGTTACAAGGGAAACTCCGACTCAAAGTACACCCTGTATATCTCAAATATTTATTCTCATAACAAAATCAATTTTTATATCTAGGTAAGTATGCAAAATTTATTTTTCAAAAATGACCCCTCGGCTCATCAAAAATTATACATGATTGCGCTCTATAAAGCTGTCCTGGGTTTCACGTAATCTAATAATATCATCGATAATAATTCTATTAGCTTCTCGAAGGTATAATATAAACAACCAAGTTCACAACAGCAAGTGAGTTACCATAGTACCTCCCAGATAGCTCTTATTACATTGATGCAAATTAGCCAAGATACTGTTTTTCAATTCGATTAACTCCGAAATCATTTACTTCAGAGAAGAAACACTTTCTAGAAAATGCATCCAGAATCTTATGTAGAATTCAAATTGCTGATAATATACAGGGTGCTTCATTTAAAATTAGCGAGAAATTTGACGTTTCATACCATATCTTTTATATCCGATGCTCAATTGTTTTTCTGATAAATGTCTTTTATTCCTCACCAAAATCCTCACAACTTTTGCTTTTACTATTTTCAATATATTTTGAAATGTAGAAATTATTACAAGGGTGTTCACCCTTCGTTGAACAACCCTGTACAATGCTTCTAGAGCATCGTAGTTGAACTTTGAGTGATATGATCCTCCAGAAACAAAATATTTATTTTTTCACTTAGATTTTTGCATTGGAATCAAGTGATGACCACTTGTACTACAGTGACCGGCTGAAATATGGAATTAATTCATTTGAAATTCAGAGTTTTGATCGTTTTGAAAACGCTCGAACACGATTTCTCTTGTGTATGATTTTTTTTATGGCAAATTTATGTTTCCAGGGTGGATCAAAAATAGATTACGACCATCAGTTTTTTTTTTTCAAATAGAAACACTTTCTTTTTATTTTTCAGTTCTGCGGGGAATTCTAAGTATGTATATTATTTCATGTAACACAGCCCATACCTATTTATTTTGGTATTGGTATTGGTGGGGGGGTAAACCACTGCCCGGCGAGTAGGCCTCAAAGACCATTTTCGCCAACTCCATGACCAATGCAGTTCTTACTAAGTTGATGATGGAGAACATCACCTAGTTATACAGTGCGGCTCTAAAAGGTCCCCCCCCCTATTTTTTGTGTACACCAAAAATTTTGAAACTTGGCATACTTCAATTGCTGTCGAAATACTACTTTTTGATGTTACTGACGTACTTTTAGTATTCAAGATGTCGGCTGGGCGCCATTTTCAAACATTTTTTTAAATAGAAAAGGGGGTCGTGTGACACCTCATTTTGAAGATCCTGATGGGTACTTTATAACCCTAAAATATTAAGTCGATATCTTCAAGTACTACACAATGGCGGTACATATAATGACTACATCGATACATACACTTTTTGAAAAAATTGGTCATGTTCAATTCAAAAGATGCTTTTTTGACATTTTTGTCATTTATTCCTAACCCAAACTTTATGTCAAGAATATTTCCAGCATCTTTTGAATTGAATCTGTCGATTTTTTTTCAAAAGTGTATGTATCAACGTAGTAATTAAATGTACAGCTATTTTGTAGTACTTGAAGATATCGACTCAATATTCAAGGGTTATCAAGTACTCATCACTATCTTAACAATGAGGTGTCACACGAACCCCCTTTCCATTTAAAAAAATGTTTCAAAATGGCACCCAGCCGCCATCTTGAAAACTAAAAGTACGTCAGTAACATCAAAAAGTAGTATTTCGACAGCAATTGAAGTATGCCAAGTTTCAAAATTTTTGGTGCACACAATAAAAAAAAAGGGGGGGGACCTTTTAGAGCCGCACTGTATATTGAACTAGCAGAACCAATTAATTTAGGCTAACTATTCAACTTTTTGACTGTCAGTAATTAATAGTACTGCAGTCTACTCAAGCAAAGTTCGAATAGTCCACAACCGAATTCACAGTGACATCTGAGGATGTTCGATCACTTGACAGACGATTTTATTCTTTACATCTTCAGAAATCGAACGGCCGAATCGAGAAATGACGAATGACCTGAAATGACAACAGAAGTAACCTAACCACACATTTTTTTGGGTTTGTTTTGTTCGCTGCTTTTTGTTGCTACTCAATTTTTATTTTTATTCACAATCCATTCCATTTTGGATATCAAATAACGTCGATAACGGTAAAAGTCCAAATCAAAATTCAAAACAACAGAACGTAACCTACAAAACGTATTCCCCCACTCCCAACATCTATATAATCTCCTTTTCAGCATTGAGATGTGAAAAATGTCATTTTTCGGATCCCATTTGGACTAAAAATACGCAAGTCAAGATGTTATCGATGAGTACAGATGGGACTGAAAAAACGACAAGTCGGTCGAAGATGCGTAAAATATGTTGAAGATGTGGACTATTCGAACTTAGCTCCAGTAGCGTTAGCCAGTGAGAATGCCACTAAATGTCGAACAGAAAATAATCTCTGCCCACCTCGGGTCTTGAACCCGATCACCGGCCGGTTTCCCACTTACTGACCCAACGCTTTACACGTTGCGCCAGCCCGGCCTTTTCAGCCCAAACCTATATCCAACGGTTCTCGAGAAAATGACATGATTTGGCTATATAAAACACTGTTGAGTTTTAATCAATTTATTTAAAGTCACTATGTATATACAGCGCACTCACTATTTATATTACAATTTATATAATATGATTAATCCCGACTCAATACACAGCGATGAATACCGAACTGAAGTCACTTTGGCGGAGCTATTTTATATATTAGCACTTCGATCCGATCCCTTGATAGATGGCGTAAGTTCTAGAATTATAGCGGAAGAGCTGGAAAAATCGGTAACCGGTCACAGTGGGTCGACTTTGTTCCAAACGGGACAACTCTTGGGATGTTGAGCGAGACGTAAGGGTTGGAATGATCGGTTCACATTATACTCCTGCAAGCTCCTCTTTACTATTGTGAAAACTGAATCTCCAGCATACTTACATAATTCACTGGCTCGAAGAAATGAGCTTCATAATCTGAATCTGAGAAATGCCCAATCTTTCTCTATACCACATCACAAAACAGCCAAATTCACCGGTAGCTTCTCATATTGGGCACCAAGACTGCTAAACAGATATATTCATGGCATAAATGTTGCAATGTCTGCAACAAGCTATGGAAACCTCCTCGGAAACCTCCTAGAAAAACGTCTGTTGCGGACGCAGAGACTGGGAGAATCGCCACTTTGAGATGGATGTTTCTGCTTTTTTTTCGCGTTTTCATTTAGTTAGTATGGAAAATACAAGTATATACTGGCAATTTTTCCTTTTGGATGGTATAGAAAATTATTTCAATAAACTTGTATTATTATTATTATTGTTCTCATTGGTTAGTCTCAGATTTTCTATGTGGTGAAAGGTAGTGAGGGCTTTCGCAAAACTCACACCTTGTTGACTATTTCACGATTTCCCTTACTATCCGACATGTTTCTAGGATCACTGATTCTTGCATGTCCGTTATTAGTTGTAGTGGTATATTGTGTTTCTTGAATCCTGCGGGTAACTCCGGTGGTATGAGGCCAGTGACTGAGATGACTACGGGGAGAATGAGGACTTCTTCCATTTTCCACATTGATTTTATTTCCTCAGCTAGGTCCGTGTATTTTCGTATTTTCTCTGTTATTGTCTTCTGTATGTTGTGATCCAGATGGTGTGCAATATCTATTAACGTTGTGATTTTGTTGATTTTGTCGATTAGTGTTATGTCTGGTCTATTGTTTATAGTTGTTTTATCAGTTATGATTCCTCGGTCCCAGTATATTCTATTGTTTTTATGTTATGTTTGTGGAGTAGGTATTTATGGAGGATCTTGGCTGTCAGATTGTGCCTATTTAGGTATTCTGTCTGTGCTAAGCTAGGACATCCTGATGTTATTTGTTGTATCGTTCCGGGCATTGATTCACACATTCTATAGTTATCATTTTGTATGTTAGTTTTTGTGATATATTTTTGGTAATTTCTTGTCGGTACAACCTGGTCCTGTATAGAGTACATGAATCCGTCTGTTTCACCATACAGGTGTCAGAGTTCGATCCATTTGGTTGACAGCTGATGTTGTTTATCGAGGTCGTCCTTGAATCTGCCATGTAGTTTTTTGCTGTTCCATGTCTGTGTGATGTTTGTGAAGAATGTTATCTTGTCTATCTGCTGTAGTTGTGTGTGTGTGCTGAGTGGTGTGTATCTTTTGTCTGCTTGTTTGATGGACGCGTGTAATGATGACTGAGTTGCCTTCAAGCTAAAGTATCTTTGTAAGCTGTGTATTTGAATGCTGTGTGCTAATTCTATATTGATTAGACCTCTTCCTCCTTGTTTCCTAGGTAGGTATAATCTCTCAACCGCCGAGTTTGGATGTGGGGCTCTATTATACGTGAGGATTTTTCTTGTCAGTCTGTCGAGTGCTTGTACGTCTGTTATGGTCCACTGTATGACTCCGAATGAGTACGTTAATATCGGTATTGCCCAGGTATTTATGACTTTGATTTTATTTTTTGCATTAAGTTGTGTATGCATGACTTTTCTTAATCTGTTCTTGTATTTGTTTTCTATGGTCTCTTTGATTTCTTCCGTTTTATGTGTGAGTGTTTCATTTACTCCTAAGTATTTGTATGTTTCGTTGTTAGGTAGTGTAGGGGATGATATGTTGTTAATTAGAAGCTCTATGTTGTTCGTTTTTACGTATTTGTTGTTTTGCCTTTTTTCGCTATAATTGATGCGCATTTATCTAGTCCGAAGTTCATTCGTATGTCTTTAGAGAACGTGGCAGTGGTTTCCAATAGCGAGGATAGTTGATTTTCGCAGCGCCATGCGAAGGAGGGGGTGAAGGGGGCGCCCGCCCCGGGCGCCACAAGTGGGGGGGCGCCAAATGTAAGACCTATATATGAAATAAACGTACATATCGACATTAAATGAACTTTCCCTACTAGAAATGAGGAAAAATTAATTATAAAGGAGGGGAAATACAACCAGAAAATTTTTCGCCCGCGGCGCTTTGCCTGCGGCGCTTTCTGACCTATTGGAAAGGTGGCAACCCTAGCGCCGATCCTTGAGTTCGCCCCGGGCGCAGTTTCACCTTCGCGCGGCCCTGGATTTTCGTCCGGAGAATATAACTTTAGATCGTCCACGTAGAACAGGTGTGATATTTTGTAATCATTTGTTGGACTGTATCCAATATTTGATGACTTTAAAAGGCTGCTTAGTGAGTCGAGTGCTAGAATAATAATAATAATTATTATTATTATTATTATTATTATTATTATTATTATTATTATTATTATTATTATTATTATTATTATTATTATCATTATCAGCTGTCGACCACCTTCGATATTCGTACCGCTAGATATGTTTTGTCACAAAAATATTATTCGCATTTGAAAAACAGGTTGATGTTCTTATAGATTGAATTATTCAATTTAATGTGCATTCAGCAATATAAAAAAAGTAGTGTGACGAAACATACCAAGTGGTACGAACTTCCAAGGCGGCCGACAGCGGAGATGACGTTACAACCATTGCGTCTTGTATCGAACATCTAGTCTTTTTTGTCCCGTTTGTCACAAGTCCAAACCATTGTTAGATTCTAGAATCAAGAAGTATATTTGGTTGCTTACATCTGGAATATTGGAGAAGTTTCGCCATCTATCGAGCCATTCAGACTCTCTGCACTCTTGCAGTTATTGATCGACCGCAAAATATAAATCGTAAAACATAAATAGGTTGCGATTGTGAACATGAATATTTGTGGTTGTGCTGTACTGACTTCAAATAAATAAATTAAAGCTGGAGTGTCTACTATAGCGAAATTTTTTACAGTAGAAGCTAAGCAATGCAAAAAACCAGAATCGCGTAGTTACTTATTTTTATTCTCACAGGCAAGAGGCAATATGTATGTATAAAAAATAGGTAACTACGTTTTTGATTTTTTTTTTAATTTGCCATTTGTCTACAATGCTGAATGGACATTTACCCCTATCATTTAGTCAAGAAGAATTTACCGATTTTTTGAATAAGAATATTATGGATTTCAAATGTCATTTTCTCGAAAACGGTTGAATATGATAGATATTTGCGATGGTGTGTTTTTTAGAATATACTCAGAATTCCACGTAGAATTCAAAAATCAAATGAAAAATAAGTTATTATATTTGGAAAAAAGAATTTGATGGTTGTTTGCCATAAGACGAGCCATAAGATAAACCGCATCCAAAAATAAAAATCGACGTGTCCGAGTGTTTTCCATAAAATCAAATCCCTGAATCTAAAATGAATTTGTTCCATATTTTACCCGGTCACTGTATAATATAGGAAGGACCTTTTTTGCTGAGAAAACATTTTTTGTATGTCCCCATTTCAAGTTTTTCTCGTGGATTTCCACGACCATATTTCACGAAAATAAAGAATTGATGACAAAATGATTATAGGGGGATTTCATAAAAACGAGTCTCCAGAGAATTTTTCTTCGTTTAGTGCAGTCACATAATCATTGTTATATTTGTTATGTTAAATTTTGGAAGCTGTGTGTTGGTTCGAAATATCGTTTTTGGCAAGTGGATGCGTGAATTCTGAGTGATGAAGTTTATTTTCATACAGTTGAAAGCAACTCAATATTTCCACATGCAATAAGCTTCACTTGATCCAATTCCAACAATTGATTGATCTATTGCTAATACATCATCTGGAGTCGAAATAAATTGCTTGCTACTTGTTACCCCACAATTCTGGATTCTGGATCTTGAGTTCAAAGCAAGTTTCAGCTGTAATTTTTGAGTAAAACGGGCCTTTTGAACTCAATTTAGCAGATTGAGAATCCATGTTTCCAGTAAATTTGTTAAATCAGCTGCATCTTTCGTTTGAACATGGATAAGTGAATATTATTGCTTGGTAAGTAATGGGAAAGTTGGATGATTTTGCAATTGAACATGTCCTAAGATTGATGAAACTAAACCGATGAAGCTTTTTCTGTCTATGAAGCTGCTTTTTATTTCGCAATATAAATTATGTCAGATGAAGCTGATTCTTGTCTGAAGGTCGTGAAAGTAGTCTGGATTTTTGCCAAAATCATATTTTTAGCTGCTTTTTCATCAAATTCATGTTGATTTGGTATTTTTCAAATGAATCTCCAATTAGGTAATTGATTCCACCTCAAATTATTCTACAGCTCATCCATCGCGGAAGCTGTTAAATTTGGACAAAATTGGAGTGGTTTTGATTTAATTGTTGAAATTTTATGCTGGAAGTTTGAATTGAAATATCTTTAACGAGTTCAGTGAAGCTGATTTTCATGTTAATGAAACTGCGTCACAACATTTCATAATTGAACTCTGTTTCTAAATGAAATAATCATTGGAGCTTACGTATTATCAATGAAAAATGTTCTGAAAAATGAAACACAAAAAACGAAAAACTCAGTTTTTCTCATTCCACTCATCAATTCTGAGGTAACGTGAAAATTTTGTTAAAAGAAGACCATTTTTCAGATATCTACAACTTTCTCATCTAACTTTTTTTCATAATATATCAGTAATAACGCCAAAAATCGTGAAAAACCATTCTTCACCTATTTCTTTCCCCACCACTCCTCGTCTGCATGCATGCATTCAGGTGTTTTTTGATTTTTTTTCCGGCAAAGGACAGCCTGGCCTATGATTAGAATCAAACTCTCCTAAATAGCAACTCAACTGGCCTCTTAATGGAAATTGTAAACTTCAACCTGGAAGTTGTGATTTGTTTTGAAGCTGAAACCACTCTTCAAATTCTATTTTGTGGCGTTGCGTCGTTGTGAAGCTGTTTTTTCATGTTAAATATAACTGATTCATCAATCTTTGTGCTCCCATCTTATCAACAAAAAAAAAAAAGGAAACGACGTAGTCCACCAAGTTTTTATTTCAATGTTCTCAAATTCTTAAAAATGCCGAAACTTTTGAACGAATTGGCGGATTTCAATGAATATTGCGTCATTTTGAAGGAAGCTTGATTAACCTTTTACGTGAGTTTTGATGAATTTGGGATGAGTTTCTTTTCAGTCATCGATACACGTCAGTCGGTAAGGCTGAATTTTATACAGATAAAGACAACTCAATTTTGTACATGTAACAAAAATAACAGCTTCACTCATTCAAGTTCAACTGATTTGATGCTAGTTCTTCATATTATATGCTTCAGCTGCAATTATGAAGAATTAACTGATTTTCACGAAACTGATTTGAAACTTGCGAGCACATCATACAAGCCAATATTTGAAAACCTATTTGACTTTGTGGAGCTGATTTTAATTCAAAATTCAACATTGAAACTGATTTCACAGGGATCTGAAATTAGTTTTTGGATAAGCATTGATATTTACACAAGACTATGGCACTGTATTACATTAAATTTTGATGCTGATTTTTCTCTTGGAGCTGACCAGCCTGAATACCAATGAAGCTGCCGACGTTTTTGTTTTTGCTATACAATGAATATGATGTAAGGTGAATAACGAATACCTACATGGTTAAGTGGCTTTTGGAACTGAAGTGAAAGGACCAGTTATTTGTTATTCTGGAATTTCCGGTAAAAAAGAACTCTTGAATGGAAACTGCCAGGGTATAGGACGAAGAATTGATACAACTGACTACTGGTCTCAAACTTAACGTGTCCTTATGAGTTTTTCTCAAGCCATAGAGCTTAGGTGAAACACAGTTATTTTTGCAAAGAGATTTCAATTGTGTTTCGTCTATAAGACCTAACCCATTCAATTTCTTTAACAAAAGATTTGCTTCCGTCTGAAATTTAGACGTAGGGTCACTAGAAATGATCTTGTATGTTCTAGAGTCATTTAACAATTCACCCATAGATTGCAAGTATTGATCCCACAAGTTTTCGTACACCAGATTTTAATTCAAGTGAGTAGCACTTTTACGTATAATGTTAAGAACTCTTTTCAATTAGTTGATTGCATCAGAGACCTAGTAATCCCACATGATTTTGTCTTGATCTCTCTTGATGTTGTCTCATTATTTACAAATATCCCTGAAGACCTTGTTATGGATATTGTGAGGAAACGTTGGAGTCATATCTCAGCATATACTGATATACCCAAGGAAGTCCTATGTGAGTTGATTCGGTTTCTATTTGATAGTAGCTACTTTCAGTTCAACAATGTTTTTTATAAACAACTTGACGGATCAGCGATGAGTAATCCAGCTAGTCGTTCGCTGGCAAATCTTGTCATGAATGAGGTATTCACTGAAGTAGTACAATCTCTTCCCTTTGAACTTCCATTTGCCAAGTTGTATGTTGACGATTCGTTGATTGCTTTTCCAAAAGATTCGGTTTCTCAAGTACTTGCAGCGTTTAATAGCTTCCACCACAAGATCCAGTTTACATTAGAGTTGGAAAACGATGGAAAGATTCCTTTTTTGGATGTGATGATACACCGTGATCTGAATGGTAATATTTCGACTAACTGGTATTGGAAACCCACATCATCTGATAGGGTTTTTAATTATTATTCGTCCAACCCTCTCGTTCGCAAGATTGCCACCATAAAGAATCTTTGTTACCGATCTTACTCTTTAAGAAGTACCAAGTTTCACGAGAGTAACTATGGTATCAGGGAAATACTTAAAAACAACAATTACCCTCGATATTTTGTAAACCAAATTATAGGACAATTCAAAGCCACGGCGTCAAGGCCCCTGGAAACTTGGGAAAAAAACCATCTACACTTTTTTAAATTTCCTCATATACAGGGATTATCTGAACGCATCGGACGCCATATTTCAGTAATGGATCCATTCTGTAAACTTGCATTCTACAAGATGAAAACGGTGGGTTCAATTTTCACTAAGTTAAAGGACCCCACTCCAAAAGGGGATCGCTCAAATTTGGTTTACAGCATACCTTGCCTTAGTTGTGATAAATTTTATATTGGTTAAACCAGGCAGTATTTGAGGAAGAGGCTGTATTAACATCGGTATGATTGTCGTGAGATTAACAGACATAAAACAGAAAAAACTGCACTCTGTGAACATCATTTCTTGTTAGGTCATAATTTTAACTTTAATAATGTGGAGATTCTCGATTGTGAAAACCACTATTATAAACGCAATCTCAGCGAAATGATACATATTTCAATGAATCCCACAGTAAATAACAGAACTGACGTACAAGGTTTGAACACTCAGTATAGCAACCTTCTTTATCTGTTTAAAAATAAACAAAAACAGATAAGACACTGATAGGGATTCAACGTCTTTGGTTTAAATTAGGATACAGCGCTCATTTATTATTGTTCTGTCCACATACTCTTCAATTTTAACATTGTATTTCCTTTTTTCGTGACAGTCCATTTTATACAACTTTCTTTTTTGTTTGTGATGTATATTTTGCCATCGTCTGACATGTGTGATGTTTTGGTTTTATATAGCTCCTGACACCCCAAAAAGGTTAAAGACATTGTTTATTGTGATTTCAACCTTTATTGTACCTATTGCAGTGGCGGCTGGTCGGGGTAGGCAAGGTAGGCGCCGCCTCACCGCAGTAAATAGTAAATACCAAAATAAATTATTATTGTGAACTGAATAATTGAATCACAATTAATCAAGAAGATTTCCATTTAAAAACAATGCTTATTATATTCTTCATTACTTCTACCTACCAGTGGTGCGAAACTCATTCCTAAACACCCACAAGAGGACCAGGTCCTAGCCGTTGACCGCTGGTGCATTCAAAATAGGCGGACGTCACGGTGCCTTTTCTCTCTGTTCCCGCGTGGTATTTTATGCACATGAGAAGAGGTAATCTTGAGAGTGGGGCAACGGCGAATATAAGGAAAATATAGGCGAAACGATTTCCGCCTTCGTCGCGTGTTCGTGTGTTTTCGGTGTCGACGCGCGAAACGGTCATCCCACAATGACATGAAGCATGAAGCATAGGGATGAGACGATTGAAACGTATAAAAACGACAGTCGATACTCTTTACCCATCTAGCGAATATGAATTGATTCATCAATACAGATTATCAAACTTTTTTAAAAACACTTTTGGCATAAAAAAGCTAGCCCGAGCATTATTCTATCTATACTCTTTTTTATGCAATTGCAGTGATGACTGCAATAAATAGTCGTTATTGGGGATATCGGTTGCGATTATCCATCCTAGGCCTTGAGCCCGAGAAACACCAAACTAAATTAGACTGTATTGTTCTTATCAGGTGGCGGTGTTTTGTGATTTTGCCAAGATTTGGATAACTACACTACAATTATTGATATAATCACAGATTATCAGATAAGTTTTAGAAATTAGTAAATTAGAATTTCTGTTTTGATATTTTCATTTTTTGGGACAGGATTTGTCCACACATAGAGGTAGAGTTTAGTTTGTTTAGTAGTTGTCGTTTTTTCAGGATATTCATTATTTATTTTTGGCATTTTTACGTAAGTTCTTTTTATTTTCAAAATGACTTTGCCAGCTCATGACGTTATTTGTTCCTTATTGGAGGAACCGTTTTCTAGGCTTAAGGTTGAAGATCGAAATCAAATAATCGCTATAGGTCGCCCTACACCCTCACTTGACATTTTGAAACCGGATAAAAAACAAGGGCAACATTTTTCTCGCACTTTTAACACCCAATGGTATAAAAGCCACGGATGGTTATGCGGTAGTTTCTATAAACAGAGCCTTTTTTGTTGGCCCTGTTTATTGCTCGCGAAAGGAAGAAATAACGTTTGGGTACTGCAAGGATATACAGATTTGAAAAATTTGTCTGCAAGTATTAGAAAACATGACAGCTCTAAAGAACATCTGAGCAGTTACTTGACTTTAAAACGATTACAGACAAATTCTTCAACGATAAAAGACGCTCTTCAAATTCAAACCGCTCTTTCTTTAAAACTTTATAACGAAGACGTTCGAAAAAATAGAAATTTGATGATGTATCTAATAGACGTAACATGTTTACTTGCAAAGCAAGAATTGGCATTTAGGGGACATAACGAGAAAAATGAATCTTCAAACGTTGGAAATTTCAAAGAATTTTTCAAGGTTCTGATTAAACGCGATGTGGAGATGCAAGAACATTCGAAAAAAATTGGTAACATATTTTCGGGATTATCTAAAACTATTCAGAATGATTTGATTGTATGCATTTCCGAGCATCTTATGGAACACATTAACCGGGAAATCAAAGATTCTATTTTTTTTGCGGTACAGGCGGATGATACAACCGATATAGTTGAAAAATCGCAGTGTGCAATTTCGGTTCGTTTTGTCAATGAATCGGGAAAAATTCAAGAAAGATTTTTAGGATTTTATGACGTGAGCCAAGATAGAACTGCTCTTGCAATGTACGAACTGGTATCGGCGGTTTTGCGTCCGTTTGACTATAAAGTCAAGTTAGTTGGTCAGTGTTACGATGGTGCGAGTGTCATGGCTGGTTCATTAAATGGCTTACAGATGAAAATCAAATCTGATGCACCAAACGCTTTATTTACACACTGCAGCGCTCATAGATTAAATTTAGTTTTGCAAGACGGAACAAAAAGCATTAAAAGCTGTCGTATCTATTTTGCCAGCGCTACTTCATTACCGGGATTTTTTAATCAATCAGCGAAACGAACATTTGTTTTAGATTCGGTAATGGCTAGGAGAATTCCTTCCTCTGTGGAAACAAGGTGGTCCTCCCGCTCTAAAACCATCAATATCATAGATTCAGAGTGGGAAAATTTGCGTACAGTTTTTACTGAAATTATTAACGATACGTCATCAGGAAAAGAGTCCATTTTTGGCGCAAGGGGCTACTTAAATTTTTTAGAAGATATTGAATTTTCATTTTTAACGGCTGCTTTCAAAAATATATTTGATATTACCGATTTATTATTTGACATTTTACAAAAAAAGTCTTTGGATATAACTTACTGCAAAAATCAAGTTTTTTCTGTCAGGGATCGCATAAAACTGCTGAGAACTGAAGAGAAGTTTAACAAGATTTTTGAAAAAGCGGAGGGGAGAATAAATAAATCTGCGTGCTTACCACCTGCACAAAAACGAGCTAGAATATCTGATGCTATTCCAGATAACAAAAAAGCCTCATTGCGTATTCTATTTTATGAAATCTTAGATAACGTCGTAACGCAAATAGAGGTGCGATTTGCGGATTTGTCACAAATGACATTTTTTGCGTTAGCTGACTCGTCAAAATTTAAACATTTTAATAATAACTTTCCCCATGATTTGGTTACTGGTTTGGTCGATTTTTATAAAGATGTTTTTGATAAACAAAGATTAATAAATGAGTTGTCTGTTATCTATCAGGATGAACAATTCGAAAAGTTAAATTTAGAATCAATTTTACAAAACCTGGTCAATAACGAACTTCGACAAATATTTTCTGAGGCCTATAAAATGTTTGTTTTGATTGCCACGATTCCCGTAACAAGCGTCGCTGTTGAGCGTCATTTCTCGTGCCTTAAACGTATCAAAACATACAGTCGTAACTCCATGAGAAATGAACGTTTGTCTTCACTGGCATTGTTAGCTATAGAAAAAGAATTGTTTCTTAAAATCCAGGTCAGTGAAAGTTTTGAAGCTGATATAATCCAGAAATTTTCGCTTCTAAAGGATAGGAGAATAAATCTAATTTATAAAAAATAAATTCTTTTTTTTTCTATGATAATATTAGTGTATGGTGAGGTTCAGGAAGGCTGTATGGGGAGGAGGAGGCCTTATTTTTTGCAATCAAGATACATTCTTTGTAATATTTCAGAATTAAAATAAAATGACCGCAATATAAATTATTAGTCAAAGTTTGGGCAGGGTCTCGAACAATGATTTGTCTGCTGCGCATTCTCCACTTACTGGATATGAGGGGAAATTATTTATAAATGAGGAGAAATCTCACGAAAAATTCGCCTGCGGCGTAGTGGCGGAACTATAATAGAACAATTCGAGACGAAGCCCGGGGACCCGTGAGGTTGGGGGTCTACAGACTCTTTATTTAAGATTAAAGTTAAAGTTGTTTTTTTCCCTCTGTTGTGTTGTGTTGTAGTTGTTTAGTTCTCCAATATATAGAGAATTGGAATGTGAAATGTCTCAGGGATTGGAGAAAAGAGCTGCTCCAGCAGGAAATACTATTCTCAGTTATTTTAAAAAACTGAAAACAAAGAATCAAATCGAAGAACAAGTGGAATCAAACTCAGCCCAAATATCCCTTACTATAGAACGGAACTTCCCCTACCAGAAATGAGGGAAAATTAATTATAAAGGAGGGGAAATACAACCACGAAATTTTTCCCCTGCGGCGCTTTGCCTGCGGCGCCTTCTGGACCAACAACATTTAGTCACGCTACGCCACAGGATTCCGCCTACCCAAATATAGGCGGCACGAGCCGCCACTGCCTCAGTATGAGGAGTGGACTTGCTGCAGGTTTAAAACGAAAATTCGGACGATTGGACCATCTGCGACGACAAAAGCCAGAGGTGGGGAAGCCGCTCCAAATCACGGATGGGACACGACACCTGTTCTACCTTGTGACGAAAAAGCTTCCACAACATCTGACCACCTACAGTGATGTCTGGAAAGCCCTCAATCATCTTCGAGACTTGATGCAGTCACAGGACCTGACTCATTTGGCAATTCCGAAGATGACCAATGACCGAGTGGACTGGCGAGTGGTGAGAAGCATGCTGGAAGTGATCTTCAAGGGGAGTGGCGTTGACATTCTGGTGTGCTGCTATCCCTTCCGGAGGACGAACCAAAGGACAGTGGACTGTTATTTCCACCAAACATCACACTGCCGGTTTGGGGACAGTTGCCGATACCGACATGAGGGCAATTCGGGACGAATAGCCTTGAGGAGGGGACAATGTGACGAAACATTTGTTCAGCACATGGTGGAGGCGCCGAACGTTTAAGTGTAGAATCGTTGGAATTGTATGGCTTCTGGTACATTCTAGCGAAACTAGATGGTGTCGAACATTCTACGCTGTTCTACGAATCACTGGAATGTTCTTTCAATCCTGGCGAGGGTATATAATGGGATCCGTCATTTGAGTTAGCTAGTTCAGTTCAGATTTTGATCGCGAAACATTAATAAGCTCTGAATGTGAACATAAATATTTGTGGTGTTGTGATTGTGCTTAAGTGACTTTGAATAAATAAATTAAAACTGGACAAGTGTTTTCTATAGCGAAACTTGTAACAACATGCAATAATCATCCTGCTAATTGTTCACACGAGGTGATCAAAAAAGAAATAATGTGAACCAATTTATTCAAGCTTGCGTCACATTTCGAAAAAAATTAGCACATACACGAGGCATCAATCAGATCAATAATAATTAAATATTACATATCGGAAAAACAAAGGAAGTAAATATAGATCGATTCCATGTGACGTGGAGAACATCTGATTCCTGAAAAAGCATGTAACACGGTCACAGTATTTTTTTTTTGGAAGTGCAGTGAGGGTTCAAAATTTTAGGTTGAAGTCGTCAAGGTTGTCAAAGTCACGCTTACGCCAAATTAAATGTGGATGGTAGCATACGATTCCCGTTTGCCAAGCGGTTCCAGTTCCACTTCGAAATTAAATTGAATGTAACTCAGGCATAACTTTAACCTTAAATTTTCAAATATGTTGCAATGTTTTCAATGTGTCAATCAATCAATCAATTTATTTCAGAAACATTTTGCTACAATTTTTTATACAAAATAATATCGATACATTGAAATAAATATTTAAGCCTAGAAGAAACAACAATTTGTCTCTTGTTTAAGCTGATTTGTTAGTGGTCGCTAATCGGGTTTAATAGTCACAATTTTGTTTTTTTTTTGTCTCATTTCAGGAATTTTGTCACAATTTAGGTTTAAATGCACAATATTTGATAAACTTATATAATAAACAATTTATGGTATATCTATGCTATACAGGGTGTCCCAGCAAGGGTGGCCACCGGCCATATCTCAGAAACTACTGGACCTAAAAGTTCAGGAAAAAAAAAATTATCACTAAAGTGGCCACGAGAAAATGCTGGGAAATATTTATAACTTGCGTATAGGCTTGTTTGGAAGATAAATGTGAGTACTTTCGTATATCGTATCCAGTGATGCGTGATTGTCTCCAGAAAAGTTGCTAGAAGGGGTTACTTGAATTAAAAACAGTGTTTTTCATTTTACCGCAAAAATTTAAATGGTATGGTATAATTCTGATAATAATAACTAGTCCAAATTAAGTAAAATTCAATGTTTTAAGGTTTTTAATTTTTTTTTTTTTTTTTTTTTCAAGGTTTTTTCTTGTGAATTTAATCTTCATTTTGATTCTGTTATCAGAATTATACCGTACCATTAAAATTTTTGAGGTGAAACGAAAATAACAGTTTTTAATTCAAATTACGCCTTCTAGCAACTTTTCTGGAGATAATCACGCATCACTGTATACGATATACGAAAGTACTCACATTTATCTTCCAAACAAGCCTATACGCAACAAAATCGGACAAGTCGTTTATAAGTTACAGCCACTTGAACAATTACACTTTCACTACCTTCCCCTACTCACACGAAGATCGGTACGCCAATGAGCCCTGTACCAAAAAGACGTGAAATTGTCTAGGTTTTTTAACCATGTTGATAAAGATATACCTCAATCTGAGAATTTCCGGAGAAATTTCGAATTTTAATATTTAAGCTTTGATTGCGCCCCCAAGCGGCAAAATTTCGAAGTTAAAAATATTTTCCAGCATTTTCTCGTGGCCACTTTATTGATCATATTTTTTTTCCTGAACTTTTAGGTCCAGTAGTTTCCGAGATATGGCCGGTGGCCACCCTTGCTGGGACACCCTGTATATTCTTATGTACTTTTTATTAAAAGAAGCAGTATATTTCTCGTCTGTCTATCTGTAATAGCCATTGTTTCAATTCTGACTGAAAATGTTTGTAGTAAACTATATCTTTTAGGCTTTTAGGCAGCATGTTGAAAAACCTTGGAGCTAGTAATTGTATTGATTTATGTCCTATTTCCTTCCTACTTCCAGGTACCTCCATACAATCTGCTTTGAATCTTGTGTTTTTTTCGTGCGTGACTGGGTGTAGGAAGATCTTTCGTTTATTTACCAATGACAACACTTTTAAGAAATATAATTGTCTCAAGTCAAGTACCTTAGTCTCTTTAAATAGAATGTTACTGGAATATGTCTTCTCCTTGTTAAAAATAATTTTCAATATTAATTTTTGGATCACATCCAAACTTTTTAAATAACAAGCCCTCACACTACCCCAACCAGAAATTTCATAATTAAACTGTGATTGCACGAGTGCGAAATATAATTTTCGTAGCTGTTCTTTTTTTAAATATGTTTTAAGGTAGGAAAAACGGGTCACCAGATATCTGGTTTTTGAAACCAGATATTTTATTTGTTTATCCCATCGCAAATGTTGGTCTATCATAATTCCAAGGTACTTTACGCAATCTGCTCTCGATATTGTAGTATTTTCTTGGGTGCGTAAAAGGCGAAAATCTGGAAGGCCATTTGTATATGAGGAGAAGGGGACAAATTTAGTTTTTGTTTGGTTGAGTGTGAGTTTGTTGCTTTGAAACCACTTGAATATATTGTTTAGGTCAAATTCTGCTTTGTTTCTTACATCCATCCAAGATTTTCCTGAGTAAAAACTTACCGTATCATCAGCAAAACTGATAACAGTACCCATCCAATCTGTTTCTAGGAAATTATTCATATACAAAGTGAACAAAAGCGGTCCCAGTACCGTTCCCTGTGGTACTCCACATGTTACACCCCTGCGTCCGCTCTTGACATTATCTATATTAACATATTGCATCCTGTGACTCAAATAACTTTTAAACATATTCAAAACACTACCTCTCAGGCCAATTTGCTCCAGTTTTATGATTAATTTTTTGTGACATACGGTATCGAAAGCCTTGGTTAAATCAACAAATATACAAAGGGATGCTTTTTTCTGATCTACTGCTTGATAAATTTCTTGCGTTAAACTAGTTATTGCGTCTTCGGTCGACTTCCCAATCCTGAACCCAAACTGTTTTTTTGATAATAGATCATATTTTTCCAGAAATGAAACAACCTTTTTTTTAATAATCTTCTCAAAAATTTTGGAGATATTCGAAATTAGGGAAATTGGTCTATAGTTTTTCAGTTCTGTTTTTGATCCGCTTTTAAGGAGCGGTTTTATTTTCCCCAATTTTAAAGCGTCTGGAAACGTCCCGATTTTGAAACTAAGATTGATGAGATAGACTAACACTGCTACCACTTCATTTGCAACCTCTTTGATTGTTTCAGGACGTATTCCGTCAGGACCGGGGGCTCTCTTTGATCTGAGCTCTTTAATAACTAGTTTCACCTCCTCATCTGTTGTTTCTCTAAGGAAATATAAACTATTTTTAGAATATTTCGTCTTTTCTTCAAAGTTACTAGTTATATCCATTTGTTTTGCTAATTTTTCGCCTATTTCCGAAAAATATTTGTTGAAATGATTGGCTATCTCTATTTTAGTTGTAACTGATTCGGTCTCTGTAAGGTCAATTTTTTCAATCTTTGGTTTTTTGAATGACTTTTTACATAATTTGTTTACGCAGTTCCATAGAGCTTGTGATTGGTTTTCGTGTATCTTCGGGATATTTCAAACATTCATTATACATTGAATTTTTTATTTTTATTCTGTTTAATAGACCTTTTGTAATCCAATCATTTTTACCGTTCTTTGTATTTGTCTGTTTTATTGTTTGTGTGTTGTCTGCTATTTTTTCCTGCAGTATGCTTATAAAGTTTAACACAGCGCTATTCAAGTTCGCAGTGTGAAAAACCGAGGACCATTTTTGTTTTCTCGAATCACTTTTCAAGTTTTTATAATTTATGTATGATTTTGTGAATGATGTGGATCTTGGTGTGGAGTTGATTGATGATTCAAAGGTAAGAGCAATGGGATAATGGTCCGTAATATTAAAATCAATTACGTACGATCTCGAATCCCGAAAACAGTCTTCATTTTTCCCTTTAACATAAATGTGGTCAAGACATGTCTTCGTCAATGGTCTCGTGAAACATTTGTTTATATATGATATGAACCCATATACTGCCAAGATGCTCTTGTAATCTTCTATAGAGCTTTTATCTTCTTTGAGCAAATCTAGATTTATGTCGCCAATAATTATGTGTTTCGTCCTGCATTTATTCGTTTTAGATATTCAGAAAGTTTTCCTACAAAAACATTTTCATTTATTGATGGTGATCTGTATACATGTCAGAAGAATTTTTTTTGATTTTTCCCTATGAGAAGTTCGACACATTTTACATCTCCGATGAATTCAAAACGAGTTTCTACGTCTATCATTTCCTTGACAAAAACGACGATGCCATCGCATCTATTGAAGACTCCCTCGCTATAAATTGCAATATAACCATCCAGATGAAATATTTGTAAGTCGCCAATAATATGTGTCTCAGACAAGACTATTATTTCAAATTTTTCCTCAATCAGTTTTAGGAAACACACGAATTCTGTAAAGTTGGTTTTTATTCCACGAATATTCAAGTGGAGAATTCTGAAGTTGTTACTGCTGATAAGCTGCTGGTTGAAAACATTTAAATTTCTGATCAGTTGCGGAGTTTTTGTTTTTTCTTCGAGGTCTCTTAGAAATGGATCCATTTAATTTAATTGTCGTAATTCAAGATCAGTTAACTTTATTAATTATTTTATTAATGGTTCGATATGCTATGTTTTATATCAATATCATACCTATACGTATTTAGGAAAAATAGTTAAAAAATAGTGATAAAAAACACACCCCTATTTACTCTTATTATTTCCATTTCCTCCCCAGAAATCTTTCTACATGCATACCAAAGACCCCAACTACTCTACCAAAAATATGCTAAGCTAATACTAGAAGCACCTAACTATGTATAAACTTTACCAATCGATTACTAATTTTTAAATTTACTCTTTTTGGATCGAGTACCAATTCCCGCTTCACGTGTCGGAGTATGATTAGGTTTTCGTTTATTAGTCTTCTCCAGGTCTGAGTCGGATTTAAGTGGTGCGTTTTCTTCTTCCTCTTCAGTTGACTCCAATTCTTCAGATTCCTCAGAGCTGTTGGTATTGTTCGGACGTTTTTGTTCCAGTTGACTTGCTGTATACAATTTATTTTCTATTTCAATGTGGAAACCTCTTATTTTAGCCGTTTTGTTTTCTTCTCGTGCTCTTGCTAGATGTTTCCTCAAGACTTTAATTTCTTCCCTGTCCTTGTCGCAGTAATCGTTCGAGATGGCAAAACCAGTTCCTTTTAGACGTCGTAATTTTTCTCCATCTTTGAAGAGCTCTGATTTTTTCAGGTATGATATAAATTCAATCAATATTGGCGAATTTGTATTTTTTTCAACCCAATAAATGTTATTTATGTCCTTGATAGATAAGTTCAAGGAAAAAAGGTCATTTAGTTTTTCTAGCGTTCTCTCAACAAGAACAGCTCTATTTTCAACTTGTAGAGGACCAAACAACAATACGTTATTTCTCCGTAACTTCCTCTCGGTTAGCCTCGATTCAAGTTGTAATTTTTCAATTTTTCTGTTTGCAGAATCTATTTTTTTGGCCACTCTTTGTTCACTTGTTTGTATTTGTTTGTAAAGGGTTTGTGTCTGTTGTGAGTTCTGTTCTGCTAACAATTTGTACATTTCAGCAAATGATGTAGGCTCATTTTCCATATTAGCGATGTTTTCCACTGTGCATCAAGATGTCCAAATGATCGTAGTATCCTTGTTTCTGGTCGACTCCAAAACACAGAACCATCCATGTAGGTAGTCCGCTCTCGGTGAAACGGAGTAAAAAACCATCAACATAAGATAACCAAGTGTACGTGTGGGTATAATTTCAAGTGAATAATCATGAATTCAGTACCCAAAACTCGCACTATCAATCCTATCCACTCTTTTTGGACTATTTCACACTATAGACCGTTTGGAGCGATTTTTTTTACACTATAATACTATTTTAAGCGAATTTGAAGATACTCGATTTAAATACACATGCTACGGGGCCGTGCATCGTGCATGGTAATACAGCTCACTGTCACTTTCAGGAATCAGGACCCGTATTCCGTGTACCTGTGGAATTCTAGCAACATGTCGCTTTCCCATCATTTTACACAGAGAGCGACGTGTTCCTATGGAATTCCACAGTACACGGAATCCCGCCCAATCTGAGATTCGTGAAGTACCCGATCTATTTTACAAATCATCATGACATCTACTTAAATCTTACATTGTAGAACATAAGCTTGATGAAGGTTCACTTTTTCTGAATCAACAAAGTACATATACACTTATTTCACCACTGTGTTTTCATCAGTTACTTTGAGTGTTTCCAAAAATGTTGAGTATTTGATGATGGTTTAAGAACTTGAATTATATGTATGTAGGGGACCCATGCGTTTCAGAAACCATATTACAAAATGTTGGGTATCTCACCCGAATTGGGTGAGTCCATATGATTGGGGTCATGGGGTCATCATTTTGACTCAAAATCTAAGGCGACAGTAAAACACAACAGGGTACCTGTCATGTCTGTCTATTATCAAAAAATAAGGATGTTGCTCAGGCGACATCCATTTGTTTACCAAACCCAAACTATCCTAAACTCATGTCTAATTCAACATTAAACACAAATTTAATCATATTGTCACTTCGGCGATCACCATGTTGCCATTTATGTCAACCAATTTGACCAATCACGGGCGCGGTCCCTGTTCCGTTTCACTGTAGTCACAAAATCTAAATTAAAAAACCACCTGAAAGAATGCACCCCATCAGAACCTAAGTTTTACTGTTAATGGGGCTCCCCCTTTCCCTCCCCGACCAACAATTCCACCTCCAGTGGACACAACTTGGGACGACTGAATATATTGTTGTGGTTGTTTTTTCAAAAATAAAAATCGTTATTTTTTTAACTAAGTTTTATTTAAATACCATATACTTAATAGAAATACATTTTCTCTAGAACAATTTGAAATGATTATATACATGATTTTTACAATGATAAAATTTTTTGTTTCTATTGATTTCTAGTTTCAAATTATCTAAATTTGTTCAACTTATATCATGTAAATCAACAATTTTATTTGGAATCATTTTTCTTTTCTTCGGTAAACCTTTCACAAAAACTACATCATTATGAACAATATTTTTTTATAAATGAAGCAATATTTTCTATGGGTAGATTTTTTTCACGAGCACAAGAATTGACCGAGGCTAGTCCGTGCACATTGTTAGTGGTCCATTGAAAGAGTTTTAAAGCTGATTTATCCATCAATTTTATTGGCACGGGTAGTTTAATCATCCGGTGAATAATTGCTTTTCCACTTTGGATGTTAATGATAGTAATTTCTTTACAAATGAAATCACTATTTTTATATAGAAAACCTTGAACATCTAGGATATACATTTCAATGTGTGTCTAGACTATTTTCACTGCATTCGTTAGTGGATTGTACTTAACTAAACGGTCATGTAGTATTAAACAATAAGCTATACAGTCTTAATTTACCTGATTTTTTTGGGTATTTCGCCACACCCTATCAAAAAACAATCAAACTAGTGGTAATATACCGGATCTTCTATATTACCTGAAAAAAATTCTATCAGTAAACAATAAAACCTAACAATATCAAACGTTTCAAAAGCGAATCTGCTTTCGTCGTCAGTGGAACCTAAAAAAGAAACAATTAATTCAAATTCAAAAATTATTCTACGTTTTTTCAGGATTTCGCAGTAAAAAATTGTGTTTTTTTTTTTTTTTTTTGTTTTTGGCACAAAATGTCACTTTTACTGACATTGAAATGTTTGGTGTTGATTGTTTAACTTTATATATGTTCAGTATTTATAATTCATTTTTTTGGGTT